>JBAMBJ010003482.1:0-22694 GCA_037043495.1 Drosophila recens
TACACATAAACTATTTTAAACAAAATTTTTGGATTCGGCACTGCGCTAAATAGTGAGTTTTGTTTGGTTTGAAGAATTGAGACATTTTAGCGCAATGTGCCAGTGCCAAAATTATGTTTAAAATAGTTTATGTGTAAAAAACCTAATATTATTCGTCACAAAATTGGATATCAGAAATTTTGGGGCATGAAAACTGTTTTCGTCACTAGACTTTTACCTCGTAAAGTGGTTTTTTTATTTACCTTTTTTATATATTTTTTATATAATCCTAACAGCTCTGCTGTAAATGGCCAACTGCTGCAGAGTTCCCAAGGCAACAAAAAACATAAAAATAGAAAGCGGCAAAAGTCGCAGATCAGCCTCGGTTTGTGTTTCAAGGTGAAGTACTTTTCAAGAGGGGTGTCGAATTGATACTCCCCCAGAATCAAGTACTATCTTGTGAAAACTTAAAGCTGCCTTTGTTCATAACTTATGCAGAGTGAGGAGAAGGGGAAGGAGAGGAAAGGAAAGGCAGTTTTCATCCTCAGCTGTTTCATTTGCCAGGCAGCTCAAGTTGCAGGCGAAACGAAAATTTCATTTGGCGAGTGTGCGAAAAGTGCACTTTGAGTGTTATCGAGTCTGTCTGCGAATAGATTCAATTTCCACTCATACGCTCAAAATAATATTCAACTAAAGTCTGTCGGGCAACTGGCTTTATGATGGAAATACCCATTTCAAATGCAACGCATAAAACATGTTTTCTGTGAAAGTTTTCCCAACTAATTGCTGTGGGGAAATATGAAAAGGAAACCCAAATAAAGCGCCACAGGGATAATGAACAAGAAGAAGACGAAGAAGTCGAAGGAAATGTAGCACAAAAGATCCATTGAGTTTGGGGCTAAATTTAATGTTTGGATGAACGCAAGTCCGAAATGTGTTTTATGAGCTGGGAAACTCATCAGCTGTCCAGAGTTTTGCCAGTCATTGCGGAAGCGGAAAAATCAATAAAATTATAAAGGCGTAAATATAAATTGGATGATGCATTTGAAATTGTATACTTGTATGTTTTTAGATGTGTGTGTGTTTGCTTTAATTTTTCAGCTGGTTTTGGCCCTGTCTCATTATTATAACAACGAACACGATGTTGGCACACGTTTCTGCACTTGACTCGAGTTGCTGCGAGCAACCCCTGGCTTTGATAAAAGAAACCTATGTATATATTTATAAATATATATATGTGCGAGTATATATCAACCCCAGGGTCAAGTACAGCGACCCACCTGAGTGGGTCTTGTTGTTGTTGTAGTTATGGGCCTGGAGCATAAAAAACCAAAATTAAAGTTGTTGGATGAAAAAATAACATTGAAACTCGTACGATGCATACGATAATTGACTCATGTGGCAGGATACGAGACTTGTACAAGGGAGGACTGAGCTCCCTCCAGGCACAGACAGCGGCAAGTTTGGGGAATATAACACACACACCCACATATATACACACACACACCCAAAGGTGGTCATGAAAATTTAATGATAAAACGAAATGTTTTTCTAACGTCTCGTATATACCAAAAAGACCCACGCGAGCAGGGAAAATTGGATGTAGAGGCGAAAAGCGGGGAGTGTGTGTGTGTGTGCATGTGTGTGTATTCATACCCTGCACACGTAATATTTAATGTTGTGTCTATTTGGGGGTGGCAGTCTGAACGTAATACAAGGTAGATAAATGTTGAAATTAGATCAGCAAAGATAGCATGGATTGGGACGTGGGGAGCAGAGAAGACCCAAAAGATAAAAGTAGAAAAAAAGTAGAAAATGTGTGTACAAAATGTAGTTGGTTTAAGGTAAGTTTAAAGACACAGTTCTGTTAACAAATTAAAATACAATTATTAGATTTTAATTTTAATAATATATTTTTAGAGCCGGTACTCAAAAAGTACAACGACTTTTTTAGTTGAAAGGTATATTAGATCAGTCTCATCAGCCGGGTGATATGTGTTCGTCTGTCTTTCTGTCCATTTAAACACTCAGGTCAAAAAGACTCTAAGAGCTAGAGCCTCAAGTCTTGGTATATCAATTTGTTTATTTTCTAGAAGTTAAAAGAACTTTTATCATATGAGCTTTAAGTTTAGGAAGACTTGAAAAGTATACAATTCTCTATGTGTCCATAATTCCCTTGCAAGTTATTATAAGTTTTTTTTAAAAAAAAAAAAGACCAGGGTCTCTGACAGTCGGGTTATCGTGACTTTAGTCATTTCTATTATTTTATAGGGTAGAAATTCTTGCTGCTTTCCGGGTTAAAGTTGTGCCGGTCGACAGGGTTGCTCTTTGTAGAACTGAACAAGTATTTATATTGAGTACTCGTTGCTTGCGTGCTTTTCAAGAGGTGCTTGGTTCTATTGTATTGGAGAAACCAATGATTATAATTACTGGCAGGCGCAGGATTCGAGTTTTGCCACGCGACATTGAGAGCGCAATTATTGTAATCTTTTGTCGACAAATATCTACATACGTATATTTACATCTAAGTGTCTCAATGATGACGACAAAAGCAATTAAAATTATTGCCCTTTGTATTATGATTGTTCGCCATGTTCAAATGAATATTTAATGCTTTAATTATAGAATATTTTTGGTATTTGTTTTATGATTGAAATGTGTGTTAATTGTGCAAACGCTCTTATTAACTAATCTACAGAATATATATGTATATTGCCAATGTGAATACATATGTCTAGAATCGGAACTTGTGCGAGAGAGAGAAAAGCTGTGAAATAATTTTAACAATACACAATTTTTTGTTCATCAGCAGGCATCCTTTTGCAACACAGAAACAACATTTCAATCATAAAATCAAAAATCAAATCAAATCGAATCGAATCAAACAAAAATATACTTTAAATAAAATCGTATAAATTTTACTCTTAACAAATAATAAGCGAATATGAGAGTGAAGTGAGCTTAAGAAAAAAAAAAACAAAACAAATAAAGAAAAACTAACGAAATCTTGTTTCTGTGTCGTTAAAGGTTGTTCACTGGCATGCCAACAACTTGTACACCAACAACAACAACAACAGCAACAACACGAAATCATGTAAAACACAGGTGCAACTGCAACAAACAATACTGTTAACCAGAGAGAGAGAGACAGCGAGCGACAGAGAGAGAGACCAGAAACCACCTCAGAAGCAAATAACAAATTGCTCGAAGACTCGAAGTATTAGCGAGAGTAATTAACGCGCAAGCGGAAACGGAAGCGGCCATATTGAAAGAAAACGTTGCACAATTTCCGGCCGTGGTCATGAAATTGAAAAACGCCAAAAACAAAACACAACAACAACAACAGTAAAGAGACCACAAAAGAGGACAACAAAAGAGCAAAAAATAAAGGAAATCAAGTTGGAGGCAAGCATAAAAAGTAAAAGATATATTTAAAGTAAAAGAAGTTAAAAGCAAAGCAACCAAAATGGCCTCATTCCAAATACCGTTGATCAACCTGGAGCTGCGCGAGGTGAAGGAGATTGTGTGGGAGAAGGTGCAGGAGCCGGTGAATCAGCGCCGTCTCATCCTGGTCATCGTGTCCATCGCCCTGTTGCTGGACAACATGTTGTACATGGTCATTGTGCCGATTATACCCGATTATCTGCGCGAAATCGGCAGCTTCGATGATGGACCAACGCCGCCGCCATTGCGCGACAACATCACGGGTCGCATTATACCCGTGAAGCATGATCATCATGGTCAGGATTCGGCGACGGGCATACTCTTTGCCTCCAAGGCCATTGTCCAGTTGATGGTGAATCCCTTTTCGGGTGGCCTGATTGACAAGATTGGCTACGACATACCCATGATGATTGGACTGACCATCATGTTCTTTTCGACGGCGGTCTTCGCCTGCGGCAGCAGCTACAGTGTCCTCTTCTTTGCCCGCTCGCTGCAGGGAGCAGGCTCGGCCTTTGCGGACACCTCGGGTCTGGCCATGATTGCGGATCGCTTCACGGAGGAGAATGAACGTTCACAGGCGCTGGGCATCGCCTTGGCCTTCATCAGTTTTGGCTGCCTGGTGGCGCCACCTTTCGGCGGCGCGCTGTATCAATTCGCTGGCAAGGAGGTGCCGTTCCTTATACTCGCCCTGGTGTGTCTCTTGGATGCCCTGATGCTGCTGATGGTCATGAAGCCGGTGAAGGAACAACTTAAACAGAGCAAAGAGGTTCAGAATCAGGTCATACCCATTTGGAAGCTGCTCATGGATCCGTATATTGCCGTCTGTGCTGGAGCCCTGACCATGTCGAATGTGGCGCTGGCTTTCCTGGAGCCCACCATATCCCTGTGGATGGAGGATACGATGACAACGGAGAACTGGAAGATTGGCATGGTCTGGCTGCCGGCATTCTTTCCCCATGTGCTCGGCGTGGTGATTACCGTGAAAATGGCCCGAAAATATCCACAGCATCAGTGGCTGATGGCAGCCGGAGGATTGGCCCTGGAGGGACTCGCCTGTTTCGTGATACCCTTCTGCAGTGGCTACAAGATGCTCATGTTGCCCATTTGTGTCATCTGCTTTGGCATCGCTTTGATAGACACCGCATTGTTGCCCACTTTGGGCTACTTGGTGGATGTTCGCTATGTTTCCGTCTATGGCAGCATCTATGCCATTGCCGACATCTCGTACTCGATTGCCTATGCCGTGGGTCCGATCATAGCCGGCGGCATCGTGGAGGCCATTGGATTTACCTCGCTCAACTTTCTCATTGCCTTCTCGAATCTGGCCTATGTGCCGGTGCTGCGCAAGCTGCGCAACATCTATGACTTCAAGCCGTTCGAGAACGAGGCCAACATCTTGATGGCGGATCCGCCGAATAAGGAGTATCAAACGTATGTCATGCACGATCAAAAGCCCGTCGATGGCGATCTGAAAAATCATCTGGAGTATGGCCAGCAGTATCAGTCGGAGCAGGAGACGAATCTGGATGAGCAGCAGTACCAGCAAGGATATCAGCAGGCAGCTCCCGGTGGCTATCAACAGGATCAGGGCTATCAGCCAGGATACCAGGAGCAGGGTGGCAGCTTTACCCAACCGCGTGTGGCGAATCCTTTCCAGCAGCAACAACAACAGCAACCACCAAGCAGAGCTCCTGCTCCACCAGCGAATCCATTCAGACAAGGATTTTAAACAGTTGTCCTATACAAAACTAACATTGATTTATATTTATTTGGTTTATTTGTGCATCTTCGAATCGATCGTTTGTATCTTTCGTTAGAGTTCTGTTAAAATTCGTATATCGTATGCACATTAGATATTACCTAATTATAATATTTAGTAAGTGGTACGTACACTATAAAAGAGCATAATCGTAGCATGCAAATTAATTAGTTAAAGCAGCTGCCAGTTAATGCCATGCACTTGTTTTGTATTATACACACACACACACTCAGAAGCGCAGGTTGAGCTTAAGATTAATGGTTATATACATACATACATACATAAAGCACGCATACATATATACTTATATATAAAAATTTATAGCGCGATATTTGACCGATCTGTAATGTCGGCCTGGACGCCTATGCCCTATACTCAGTACTCCAGCAGCCGTATTCGTGTCTACTATCAGAAGCTAGAGCAACCAAAGCATAGTCATAAATAATAATCAATAGGGGTATGCCTGCAAACAGAGTATGATTCGATTTTAATTATATTTTAACAAAACCAAATCAGTTGCAGGAATGCACACTGATCAGATGTTGACTGAGATGTTGAAAACACAAAATGCTAAAAGATAGGATGAAATCTAGTAATGTCAAAATAGATCGCTAAGTGGACAACTTCGATTTCAAGCAGGGACTGAAAAGAAGTTTTTGATCAAAATTTCAACTCAAAAAATCACATATAAGAACTAATACGATTTTTGTTTAAAATACATCAAATTGTTTGTAAATTCAGTATCTCTGCAAACAGCCAATAAACTTATTTTTGAGATTAAAAATAATAAAAGTCTCGAAAGACTTTTATTTGTGAGGAAAAAATAAAAGTCTCAAATAACTATTATTTTTGAATTGAAAACATAAAAGTCTTCAAAAACTTTTATAATTTGTTTACAAAAGCCTTTTTAGAATATGTTTGCTAATACTCAAGATAAACATTCAAAATTTTCAACATATTTTAATTTACATGAAAAAAATCAAAAGAAAAAAATAAAATTTAATCCTTATTTTTGATTTATATAATAAAAATCAATATTAATAATTATTTATAATTTTTATTTTTTTAATCAAAAATAATTATTAAGTATGATTTTTAAAGTAATTATTAAAAGTAACTTTTTTTATATTTCTCATAACAGTTTCGGTTTCTGATTTCAAGTACTTTATCCAGAAATTTTTTCAACGTTATATAGATAACTCAAGTTTTGTATTAACAATTTTAATATATCGATTTGAATCTCGATTCATGATATAAATTTACAACACAAGCTTAAACTATTCTTCGAAGACTTTTATTCAAAATTTGGTATAGTTTTAAAATACTTGTTTGCTCGTGAAATTACAGCAGAAGTATATTCAAATAACATTATCGAAGTGAACTCACACTAGTAATCTAATTAAAATCTGCATCAGAAATGATTTTTATTTTAGCTTTTAGTGTGTCCTCATTTTCCTGGAAAAATTTTGTATCAACGAAACTAAAATTTAAATAAAATCGAATCTTTCGCTGTTTCAGGATTACCCTAATAATTGATTTATATCAGATCTATATATACTATACTATATATATATAAATATACTTATACAATTTAGCTGTAAGTGGTGCTGCTGCACTTGCACCACCGAGCCACAAGTGCCGTCGTTTTACACAGACAATGACATTCATATCGCAGACATATCACAATTTGCACAAACTTGGAAAAGAACCCGCCCCAATACGGAGTGGAACAGACTCCCCCTTTCGGGTGTCATTGTGACGGACTTGTGGGCTATCGAGTGGCGCCTGGACAGCTGCACTATATGATTTGAGGTTTATAATGGAGTTTTGAGTTGAACATATATTTGAACATAAGACACAACCAAGGTAACGATACATATCAGAGTCTCAATGGCTCGCCTGTTAAAATTACCAAAAGTGATATTAACTTTTGCTATTAGTATATAGTACATACTTATATATACATAAATATATCGCATCATATCGATAAACATATTTTTAGGCCCTAATTAATACATATATATTATATATACAAACTAAATGATGTAATGAAAATATTAGATGTTTCAAATTTACCTACCAATCAATTATTATTTGCTTGTCGACTCTATGTGCAAAATGGTATAAGCCCCAAATCCCAATCCCGATCTGGGTCTGGAAGAGGGAAACAGCCGCCATAGTAGCTCAACGATAGCATAGCATTAAATGTGTGTACCTTATGTGTATGAAGTATAAATAAGTAACTCGAATTATACTATAATATATCAAATTAAACATATTCAATTCTGATCAAGATAGGTATGTTTCAACTCATATTGATTGCACCACTTATTGAAGGCAGTTTACTGCTACTATATTATACACCTACGTACATCTCTTTATTGTTAGGTAAACTAAATTTTTGTATACATTCTTATATATAAGTAATTCTCACACCAACACTATAACTATGTATATTTTATGTATGTGTGTAGCTATCAATATGCATACATATAGTCTATATAGTTATGAATTGGTTGAATTATCTTATAAACAATACTTGAACATTCTATATCCGTAAACATATCAGTGACACGGCCATTTTTAACTTATATATACATATATATACAAATAGCAAAGTTATCTAATCTAGAAATACTACATAAAGACATATGTATGTATATGTAGAGTTTATTCAATTAAAAACAAATTTAATCAATTAATTTATTTGAGATATATTTATTTTCCATATAGTATGGTAAATGCACTGATTTTCACAGCAATTAGTGTAGAATTGATTTGAAAAGGAAGGAAAAAACCATCTCAGATTTAAATATCATTGCACTGAGTCATTTTAATTCTGTATGTTGGTATTTTTTTCTTTTTCTGAACACACCTACATACATACATAAATAATAATACTTATTATAGTAACACATATTAACAAGCTTTAGTAATATGTAACAACATAATGAATAAAAAACTCATGAAAAAATCTCCCATCAAATGTATCAATTAAAGAAACGTGCGATCCTGTACGAACAGAATCTTAATGCAAAACTATATAAATATATATATATATAGAAAACAAATTTACATACTAAACAAAACAATTAAAAATAGTTTATAAATCTGCAAGCAAAACAGATGTCAATATGATCAAAGACATGAGATCAGTCAGGGTTCACTTGAAACATATAATAGCAGTATCTTAAAGATACAGTTAAAATATGTTTCAGGCGGACAACAATAACAAATTAAATGAATGTATCAATATTATGAATAAACACGCATATGTATATTTAATGGGCATTTCTAAAAGCAATATACAAAATAGTTGATAAACTAAACTATTTGCAGAACTCAAATGTATCTGCACAGATAACGGTTATTGAACCTTCTTTAAATGGTCTCCTAACTAGTATATTCGATTTATCAACAAATATCAGAGCGAAGAGACCATTAATAAGAAGGTAAATATACAAATGTCATTTGAAGAATCTTCCAAAACGGTTTAAAATTAATCATATATTGTAAATTTTTAACTGAAGTTTTAGTAATGCAGAAAGTAATGAAGTAAGCATGCGAATACTTTTAAATACTTAAACGAATACTTTTGGGTTCAAAAATCGTTCATAAAGTTAAAGAAAAGAAGAGAAAAGAAAAGTCAGATGAAGTACTCGTAACTCGCTTACAGAACTTGCAAACAGTGCCGGCTATGTGTAATATCTTACGAAATTTTATAAGAAAACAAAAATTATATTTAACAAAAGTATAAAGATAAAAACAAATATATCTGTACGTATTGTAAAAATGAAATATGTTGCTAAACATATATATAAATATGTATTTATAATAAAACAAAATAAAATGTAACATAAATATAATTGAAAACATAACAAAATGAGAAATGAATAATAAAAATTAATAATAATAATATGAAAATAACTGTCAAAATAAACATATGTATTTAAAGTGTTAAATGTTCAATAGCATATTATAATTACTTAACAAACTGTGCGCATAAAAGCTATTACTATTATTTGATGAAAGCATAAAAAAAATAATTAAAAAGAAAAGAAATATAAAAATTAAATAAGCGAAATTTTAAATGAAATGCGATTAAATTTCATTAAGTGTTATACGTAAATATGATTTGAAAACATTTCACATATAATTAAAATTTAAACAAAAAAGCCCTAAATAAATGCCGCCACAGTTCAGTTTTGTATATTAACACTTAGTTTGATATGTAAGTTTTGATCAAAGTGTTTCAAATAATGTATTTAAGTCTTAGTGAATTAACAACAATTAACTATGTTAAATTTTCGCAAATTTGTTTCAGCTAATGTTATAGACGTTTGTGTTATAGAACTTGTAATATTATACATATATATTAATCTTATATTATACTTAGTAATAAATCAATGAATACGTCTAGGCATTCAAAAACAAACAACAAACACGTAACTCAAAAATCCAACTCAAACTATAATACCTTACCCAGTTCTGAAACGTTGCTGTTCAATTTCAAAGTCTATCCAACTACTTTATATCAAAATTCAGTTTCTTAATGTTCAACACTTGAAATTAAAAAATACTTTTAACTGTCCCCAACTAAAGCGATTGAAAGCTTTAGCTGAGAAACGACTTAACAAAGCTTAAACCTATACGTATGTATTTATTCTATCCCCAGGTACAAGAGTATAAAAACAGAAAAATAAAAAATATAAAACAAATTTCAATAATCAAATGTATACAAGTCATGAGAGAAAGCCAATCTTCGGTTTGCCGAAGCTGACAATATCCTTGCAGAACTACAAACTAGATAGAAACTTCTGTTTTTTCTCATTAAAAAAAATCAATATCTGGAAGGATATTGAAAAGCAGCCGCAGTACACATTTGACATCAAATTGAAAATCTATCAGAATTTGTTTAAAAAATAAATACAAATATATCATGGCAAATGGCAATGAATTGAATGAACAGCAAAGCAACCCCTCAAATGAAATAAACAAACAAAAGCGAATGAGCAGAAAATATTGTAAGAGTATGTGAAAAATTGAATGAATAATGCATATTACGAGAACAGAGCGAAATACACATAAAACAAATAACAAATACTATTGAAATATAATTGTTAACCATGAAAAAAAAAGAACGGAAACAAGTCTTTCAATGGGACAATGCTATTAATTATATAAATTAGTTAATGAAAACAGAACGAGACAGCAAGATAGACAGAGGGAGATACAAAGTTAAAATTTGATGGAACTCCAGGTGGATGGCAGGCAACTATTGCTAATGGTGGTTGGTGGTGGTTCCTGTGGCTCGGTGGTTCCGTGTACTCATCAAAGTTATCAAGACCGAAATAAATTGTGTGCGTGCCCTAAGGCCAGAAATTTGGACGTGGAAAATGATTTTCTGTTTGCAATTTCCATTAGCAACTTTTGCCCTAGCGTCACATCAAAACAGGACACGCATCAACCTGAAGCTGAGTGCCAGACTGAGGGGAGATGGTGGAGAAAGAGGAGGAGAAGGAGTGGCAGTTGCTGGTTCTGGCACGCTCCAACCACAGGCCAAGGTAGCTATAGATACATGCTGTATCTGTATCTGTAACTGTATCTGTATGTATCTACACATTTACCGCAAGCAAATAACGCGTCAATAAGTCTCTGGTCAGGTTAGCCAGACCACAACTATTCGTTGCGAACAATACGTAAGCAATTTACGCTTTCCGCTTGTTTCAATTCGAACAATTAAAAAAAAAATAAAAGAAAAAAAAAGTATAACCAAATGCCTCAGTGCGGCAGTTAATTTGAGTTTGCCAAGTAAAGGACCAAGGGCTAAAAGTAACCCAAGTTCTATAAGGGGGATGGGAGGAGAACAGGCAATGAATGAGGCCGCAAACAAAAGCGGCAAAAGCGCAGCCAAAAGGGCCAAAACTGTATTGAAAGTGGCGTAAAACAGCAGCGCTAAGACCGTAAAGGATTTACGGCTCAATTGTTGCGTGTGCGTGCTGCCTCAAACAAGAGGAAGAGCTGGAGATGGCAATGGAGAGGGAGATGGAGCTGAAGCTGAAGCTGGAACAGACCCAGAGTCACCCTTAAATACGTATAAATTGGAAGCGAAGCCCTTTACGAGCAGTGAAAAGCGAACAAAAGGCGGAAAGACTCATTCTTTCTTTCATTCATTCATTTATTCATTCATTCATTCAGCCATTCATTCATTTATTCAAGAATGTTATGAGCATACAGCTTCTGTCCTGTCCTGGCACCAGCCCAGAGACCTTTCCAAAGGTCACAGCTTGTTCAGCTGGTGTTTTATGTAGTCGCAACGTGTCGCGGGGGCGCTCTCGGATTTGTTTTGCCTTTTTAAATTGTTCTGCTTCATTTGCCACGGTTTCACGGGGAACACGGAACGTACACAGAGAGAAAAAAGCCGTACAAAAATTAAGTTTGAATAATCTTGACTTAGCATTTGCAATTATTTTTTTGATAAATATTTTTTGATAAATACACAAGTTTATTTATGCACGCCGCATGCTACTTAAAGCACTTTCGTGGCAGGGCAAGATTTTACAAAAACGGCTATGATACAGGTCCTTGCAATTATTAAAATATATATTATATAATTGATAAACGTTATAAGTACTGAAAATTAAAATACTAACTCTTAAAACAATTGCGAATCATCTTGATATAAAAAAAGAATCTTAAATCAAGTATACCTTTTTATTCTTTATTTATTAATGATGGATCTTAAAGGAAGATCAAGTATTAGGCATTTTAAAAGTGAAATGCTGTTTTTTTTCGCGCTATTTGGTAATTATTGTAACACGATTCAGGCCATTTAACTGACGACAAGCAAAACGGAAACAAACTTGCTTTTTCGCGTGTTATGAATTCGCAAAAAATTCAAAAAATAAATCGATTAAAAATCAAATAAAATTGTAAATAGTAAAATACCAAAAAAGAGTGTGAAAGTATGATTGCAGTCTTGGTTATAAGCTCAAATCTGCGGGCTGTTTGCTTTGGCCAAGTCCCCTATCCACATCCTCCCCCCTTGTCTTTTCACCCTCTTTCGGCTTGGCTTTAATGAGCTTGGGTTGACAGTCGCTGCTGAATTGGAATGCTGCCAGCAGAAACATTATTTTTCACTGGGATTACATTTTTATCGCCATCTCTGACAGGCGGCAGCAGTTTGCTGTCGTCTGGGAACACTCTCTCTCCCTCTCTCTCCCTCTCTCTGTCTTTCTCTAGGGTAGGGGGCTTAGCAATGAATTCAAGCGTGATTTTTGCAGCTTAATAATGAGCATGTTGGTTTATTGAAGCGTTTTATTGCTGGTTGTTAAACAGTAGGCGTGTGGCCAATAAGCTCCATCTGCTGTTAAGGGTGTGAATCGTTGCCTCCATATCAGTGAATCCCCCCTCAAACCTTTGAGAAATGAAGATAAAGATGATCATAACGAGCTAATGCATCATTCGATTGGCAAAAATGCAAATCGAGTTATGGCAGCACAAAACTTTTGGGCCAAAATACAAAAAGTAATCATGACTAGGCAAAAATAGCTGACAGCAAGCAACAAATTGAAGTTGACGGCTGCACACGAACGACTTCATCAATAACCAAGGGGGCAAGGGGAAAGGAAATACGTCTGCAGACAGTTCCCTTTGGGGTCTGCTGCGGAAACGGAAGTCCAAATCGATGTCGATGTCGATGTCTGAGTGGAAGTGGAACTGGAGCTGGAAGTACGCCTTGCCTGCTGTAATGGTGCATGAATATCTGATTAGCCTGGCTGTCTGTCCAATCAAAAATCCCAGCATCAATCAATCAATTGGAAAATAAGTAATTGAATGTGTTGCATACACAATCTGGTCAATAGGGACTTCTCTGCTAGCTGCAATTAATAACTTTGAAAGAACAAAGTGTAGTCTGACTGCTGCAGCAGTTTCAACACAACCCAGCACCCGCTACGTATACGTAATTGCATGCATCTGATAAGCAGGAAACCAAACTAAAGTGTTTTCCAAGAACTAGCGCCTGTAGTTGATGTTTCATTATTAAATTGTCAACTTGCTAGAATCGCTAATTAAAATCTGGAAGGGTAATTAACGTAAACATGTTTTAAGTCGACGTTAAATAAATAAAGTCGATAGTTTTTGCCTCTATTGAAGAGAGGGATTATGCAGAGGTTATAACAATCTAATACCATGGACTGACTTGGTCAATCGCTGTTCTTAGAGAAGTTTGCCAGTCTTTAAAAAGTATTTAATGTCTTTTTATCTGTTAAACTGAACTTTTATATATATTTTTATATATTGCAAATTTTGCTTAAAAATAAAAATTCTTGATATACATAAGTTGCTTTTATGCAGCAACTGCAATTTAAACATTTATGTTTAAATTAAAAAAGTTTTTTGCTTATAAAATACCAACTTTAATTAATTTCATTATATCTTTAATATGCTCTCACTTTTAAATACCCCTAATGATGATGTAAAGTCTCTTCTAGTGGCATGAAACCAGTTTAAGGATGATGTATTACGGGGGTAGAAAAAACCACGCACAACACCCCGTCTCATACCCTTGGCTTAATTACTTAATTTGCATTTTCCAAAAGCCATCCGACGCTTCCTAATACAATTTATTATAATTTGCAAACTCTTTCCTCTTGCCCCTGTTCCCCTTAACTCAAGGATTCCAAGTCAGTGTCTAGTTTGGTGGCTCCCCCAACAAGTATCTGATTGCTAGACAGACGCCTGGTCAGAGCTTGTGGTTAATGTTATTCCTGTAAAGACAACAGTCACACTCCGTGGAACAGCAACAGCAACAACAATACAGGGAACAACAAAAGAGCGGACACTAAAATTGCTGCCACGTGACTCTATTGTTGGTGGCAGCCACAATGAGACCAACTGTAGCTAGTTGTAGTCTCACTTCTGGGCAGGGACAGATCTGGGAGGAGGGGCATCTTTTGAGCAGATAATGAAAAAAGGATAATAAATTGCATTAAATTTGGCAGGGCGACGCGTGTGCCATTGAGGGCTGTTAGGCCGTTTTGCTTTTATCATGATTGTCGTAAAACCATTTTTATTAATAACATTATGATTGTCATAAGTTGCGGCCCAAACAACAAGGCAAGTGCGACCAATTGCTCCCAAAAAGCAGACTAAGCTTTTCTCTCTCTGTCTCTCTTACTCTCTCTCTATCTCTTACCGCCAGGGGACGACCATTTTGTAAGATGCGAACAAACATACATACATATATATATTTCCATTAATTTGTTATAAGCTGCTCAAGAGATGTTGGCCCACTATCGCACTCACTTGGCCCAAAAGCTAATAACGGAAATTGCCGTTACTTTGGGCAACCGGAAGTGCTTACACACTCGAGTTACAGTCAAACTTTAAAGGACACAGGCACGGACACTTGAAAAAGGAAACGTGCACTTTAGTGTTGAGAATTCAAACAGTAAAACGAACTTAAAGTCGAAATGTTAAAAAGAAAAATCTCGAGTTTTCGATCAAACAGCTAATTATATCGAAATTTCCCAAAATTTTTTTTGGATGCAACAAAGTTAAAGGTATAACAATGATAAAATTGAGATTGTTTTTGGCGAACTTATGGGAGTTGTAAGTGCTTAAAAAGGAGTTTAGAATAGTTTTTTAAATAGGAGTTTTAAAAATTATTAATTTTTAATAAAAATCAATCATGAAAATTGATTAAATTAACTACAGAAATCGTCTAAGAAATCGAATTAAAATAATTGAAAATGAAAAAATCGATCTGTCGAATTTTTAATATCACTGCGGACGGCAGTCCGCGCTAGTGACGAAAGCAGCACAAAGGGTGCGAAGGCGACTAGCATATATACACAGGAAGAATGGAAGATTTGCTATGACTGTCCGATCAGGTCGAGTTATATACCGATCGAAAGGTATCAACTTAACTTACAAATGTGCATACTAAGACTTTTGAAAACTCACCTGGTTCGTGAGATAAACAGGTGTAAGTGGGAGGGGAAAAATTTAAATGATTGGAGCTAATGGGGCCGTTGGAGCCTTTTTGAATTTTCGTTGAATTTTTTACAATTCTCATCAAAAATACACGTCGAATGACACCTCGATCATCAAAATCGGACCACTGGTTCAAAAAATAATTAATTTTGAAATTTTTAGGGGCCTTCCGAAAATGAGATGAAAAGTCAGTCTGTTTGTTTGTTTGTTTGTTTGTATCAAAGCGATGATTTAGCTTAAAAGTTTGAATGAGGACTTGTTCCCGCTCAAAAATCTAGAAACGTTTGTTCTACGACTTTTTCGAAAAAAGCTAGTTTAGCGGGAAATCGCTAAAAACCGCTAAAATTAAAACCCTCATAGCATCCAAACGATAGAAGCTACAGATGCGATCTATATATCGTTGCAAAGGTATTTTGAGGGGCTCTTAGGCTTACCTCCAAAGTTTTTCTTTTAAGTAAAAAGGTAAACGGCTACAGGTGAAACAAGGTATTTTTTTCCACATTTTGGCGATTTAAGAAAAATCTACACATGAGATCACTTTAAAATATGTTATATGTTATAGGCAATTTGATTCCGCGTTTTTTGACATATAACACGTATCTGTCAAAATTCGTTTGGACAAGATATTACCTATTAACTGAATATACCTTTTACCTTTACACTACTGCATGTACATATGCAGTATTTACACTGCTTGCAGCGTAATGCGGAAATAAACTGCTTGCAAGTGGTGAATTCTTTTTGCGGCAGATAAATCATTTTATAATCAAAAATATAAAATCGTTTGTTCTACTTTTTCGAAAAATCGCTGGTTTAGCGGGAAATCGCTAAAAACCGCTAAAATTTAAGCCCCCATAGCATCCAAATGATAGAAGCTACAGATGCGATCTATATGTCGTTGAAAAGGTATTTCGAAGAGCTATTAGACATACCTTAAAAGTTTTTTTTTTAATTATAAGGGTAAACAGTTACAGGTTAAATAAGGTATTTTTTCCCACATTTTGACAATTTAAGAAAAATCTACACAGCAAATCACATCAAATATTGCAATTTTAAAATTTCTGATGTCTTATTCAAAAATTTCTGATATCCCACAAAAAAACCTCTTTACGAGGTAAAAGTCTAGTGACGAAAACATTTTCATGCCCCAAAATTTCTGATATCCAATTTTGTGACGAATAATATTAAGTTTTACACATAAATTATTTTAAACAAAATTTTTGCATTCGGCACTGCGCAAAACAGTGAGTTTTATTTAGTATTAGAATTGAAACATTTTAGCGCAATGAGCCGGGTGCCAAAATTTTGTTTGAAATAATTTATGTGTAAAACTTAATATTATTCGTCACAAAATTGGATATCAGAAATTTTGGGGCATGAAAATGTTTTCGTCACTAGACTTTTACCTCGTAAAGAGGTTTTTTTGTGGGATATTTGTATACAACTGAAACACAACTTTAAGTCAAAGTCGGAGTTTTATTGCACATTGTGTTAACCGAAAGCTAGCAAATTCCCAACTGATTTGCTGGATGTCATTTCAATAAAACTATTTCGTTTTGCTTGCGAAATTTCCAAACGCCACCCTCAAAGATTAGCAAACGAACAATGTAGAGATATAAAAAGTAAATTGCAGAAAAGTTCTGAAAAGAACAATCTAATTTTATGAAGGGACTTTGTGATGTCCGATTGGGTTTCAAGTCAAGCGACAATCTGACGTCGACATCTGTATCGACATACTACAAGAGTAGTTGATAAACCATAATCGTCATGTCCGATAACATTCTTCGGAAGTTACCAAGCCATCGGCACTTGAGTTAACTGACAATGATTAATTAGCAGCGGATTCAACGAGACACTCGAAACATCAGGCCTTTGATTGATCAGACAGCTTTCATGAACAACACATTAGTCAACAATTAACAATAATTTAACAACATTTGCTTTGTTCTAATCTTGAACAGAATTGAAGCAAATCGCTTCGATTGAAGGTGTATTTTAATAGTAACAAATGTATAACATACATTTTTTTTATTTCTTTCTTTTAGGATGGCGGGACTCGCTTTTGTCTATACCCAAGAAGTGGCTGTCCACGGCCGAGTCGGTAGACGAGTTTGGATTCCCTGACGTGAGTTAAATTGATTTAACAATTTCGAAATTTCTTTGCAGCCAGCTTCAAATATTTGCACTGGAGCTCAACAAACTTTGCTACTGTACTAATTCAAATACAAACACAGAGGGAGAATAACACAGATATAAACACATACATACACATATAACATAGATATACACATAGAAAGACAGACTAATCCTGTTTGTTATAATTACAAATGCAAATAACGAACGCTTTTGTGTATGGCAACCGTTCGCTGGGGAGCAACCGGAAATGTGGAACCAGACAGTTGGACTGCCAGACTGTCAGATCGTCAGACAACTGGGCAGCCCGGGCAACCAAAGGAAACAGAACTACAGCCTACAACCCACAGTTCTAGTAAACAAACATAGATTCAAAACACCCCCCACCTACCCCCTACCTCAAACTGAACCCACACTCTCACCTGTAAAAGCACAGCAACAACCCCCGAATAATACTGACATACATGTAGAATTCTGTATAAAGGCAGATTGACATCAAAATATGTAAAGCTGATGCTGAAGTTGAACTCAGTACTCTTGTGGGTTGGGCGAAGGGAGAGGGAAGAGGGAGGGAGAGGAAGAGGGGTGCCTGCAACTTGACTGCTGTCAGAGTCAAATGACAGCTGAGTGAAAAGTTACTTGCAATCGTATTGTCTATGTTCAAGTTAATACAACTCGACTAAAAGTTACCCTACAGCTTCTTTGCTCGTTATGATATATTCAGAAAAGAGTTGAAATACCAAAATATATAAATAAACGTATATAAATTAAAAAAAAAAAAATTAAACTGACTATCACTTGCTTTATGTGTATTTAATGAATTTAAGAATGAAATAAAAAATAGATAGAAATTAACTTAAATTTTACTCAACTTACAGGGTACAGATTAGGATAGGATTACAAGACGACTAAAAGTTACCCTACAGCCACATTGCTTTCTATCAAATCGCTTTGATTTATTCAGAAAACCGAGTTTAAATTCCAATTTATCTGAATAAAATTTATGTATCTTATGAAATTTAAAATGAAATTATAAATATATAGAAATTAACGTAAATTCTGAAATCATTGGCCGAAATCATGTATTTTGTTTGTTCGATAACAAAGCATCACAATCAGAAAATTTCAGCGTACTATTTTGGTGATGAATTTTCAGTCATCATAAATCACAAAATTTGAAATCATGATTGCTAATCACTGCATTTCACCAGAATAATCATGCAAATTTCATCGATTTTCTGTTGTCGATTTGTTCTGGTGAACACGGCCATTTTGTACTTTGATAGGGAATTCTGCTTTTATTTAGACACATATTTACGCAACTTACAGGGTATATTAACAGCACAGATAAGGATACTAAAAATGAATAAGATTATTTTTAATTGCATATTTGACATTACTGAAGTCGGGTGTTGACTTTGCTTAAATACTCCAACTAGAAAGCAATTTGATTCCACAAAAACTGATGATTATATTGTTTAAAAATTTACATTATTCTGAAATATAAATAGACGAAAATATTTGCACAACAACTGTCTTAAATTTCACAAAAGCAATGCAGAAATAGAGCACGTACTGCGAAAATGCCATATCCACAAATCGATTCCGAGTGTTGCAGATGGAACTTTTTGTGTGAAGTCACTGGGGAATCTCAAGAGCGGAATTCTCAATTGAAGTTGAAGTTGTCAGTGCCAAGGAAAAAGTGAAATGCCATAACAGTTGGACGGACCAGCAGGGGAGAAAAGTTAATTCAGCACGCCCCAATGTCAGATTCATGATGCCCCTTTCCCCATTTGAACATTTTTTCCATTTCTTTAGCTTTTTCCTATACATTTTTCTTCCATTTCTTTTTTTGTGATTTGAAATTTTTTGGGTCCCCAGGGTATACCAGTTTTTTTTTGTTGTGCTGGTGCTGTAGGGTTGAGTTTTTATATATGTACACAAGTATATATCAAATGCTATAATGTTGTGCATACAAATGAGCAAGAGTCTAAATAAAGGAATCGAGGGGAAAATTCAACAGCGAACCCTTTTGCTTTTTACTTTTCCACTTGCAGACTCTACCAAAGGTACCTGTCCCACCGCTGGAGCAGACTATGGCTGATTATGTGCTCGCCCTGGAGCCCATCACCACGCCGTCGCAGCTGGAACGGACCAAGGGCATCATCAAGCAGTTCTCATCACCCCAGGGACTGGGACCGCGGCTGCATCAGTACCTGCTGGACAAACGCGAATCGGAGGACAACTGGGTGAGCATCTAACTTATATGTACACAGAAATGAATAAAAATCATTCTGAAATTCAAGTTTAAAATGCTTAGTTTAAATTTCAACCACTTAGCATTGATAAAGTACAAAAATAAACTAACAGGGATACCACAGAAATCGCTTTCGCTTGAATTTCACCTTAACTTCATTTCGCTGTGCCAGAAATAAACTAACGCGAAACTAACGTGGCGTCCAATGCTGCCACCTAATTCGATTTCGATTTTCAAAGTCAGGGGCAGCGATGCCACATTTTTTAGTTAGAATTCGAATTAGGGTATTTAAAATATATATATGGAACCACTACTGTTTTCTTTAAATTAGGCATTCCAAAAATAGCTCATTTGAGGAAAATCAAGTTTTACCGAAAAAAAACCTGAAACTTTTTGTGCAATTTGTGAACACATTGTCACGAAAGCTAGAGTTGTCGAGTAACTTTTATTTTGTCGCGCCAATTGCATTTAAATTTTTTGTAGCTAAACAATGTCAATTATTATATAAATGAATTAAATTATATAAGTTAAATAAGAAATAAATGAAAAACTTATTGTTCTGCAATTAAAAAGGACGTCAGCCCTTAGCAGCCTACTTCGAATAGGTTGGTGAAAAGGCAAAAAATAATTAAATCTCTCGAGGTTCTGTGGCACCTCGGAAATTTCCGTGCGGAAATTCTTTCTGCGGAATTCTTATTCGCTTGCGCTTTTCTGTGCCACGCCTGTAAGTCATGTTTTTTTTTAACTAAAGAAATTTAAATATTTGAGAAAAAATCGTTCTGGAATTAAATTTTTTGTACTCAAAGAAATTCGGAGATTACCAAACTTTTGACACCATTTGATGTTTATTTAATCCCGAATCCTGAACTTTTTATTCTGTGTACCAATTACATGACTCATTGCACTATTAAAAACTTTATTCAATCCAAAAATGTGTGTGTAACGCGAGTGAATGCAAAAACGGAACGGATTTGTTATCGCCTAATTGTTGCTCACTGGTGGTCCCGAGGGAAGATTGGGCACCGTGGGATCTGGGCCTGGTGGGGTGGGACCCTCGTTCGGGGATGGTGGCATTGGCACAAAGACGGTGGTGCCGCCAGGACCCACAGGGCCAGGAGTTGTGCCCACATCTGGTCCAGGTGGTGTTGGAGCGGCGGTGGTGACAGTTGGCTTGGGGGTGTTGGTCGTCTTGGTCGTGGGTGCTGCAGTGCTGCCAGGAGTTGGAGTGCTGCCCGGGGCTGCTGTAGTAGGAGCGGTCGTGACGCCACCTTTGATGGGTTGACAGGTAAGACCCACTGTCAGGCGGGAGCACTCAACGGCGGGAATATAATCGCTGCAGGCGGTGCAGCTCTGCATGACGTAGGTGAAATAGGGCGTCTTGGCAGGACATGAGGTCACCACTGGAGTGTTGGTTTGACAGTTATAGTAAGTGGTCACATCGGCGTAGTTGGGCAACATGATTTGCTTATTGGCCAAGCACTTGGGCACAATATTCTCGGCGTAGGCTGGTGCACCGCAATTGTCCTGTGCCTGGGCGCCAATGGCCAGCGACAGCAGCCCAACGACTGAGATGATAACTGTGAAAGATGATGACACACAACATTATCATTGATTATCCTTTTGGATCGAAAGCAGCTCCTTTTACTCTGTATGTTGAATTTCTTACCAGCTTTCATAACTCTTTATTTTTTTTGTAGTTTTTCGTGGAGTTTTGAACGTTTCGTCTTGCTCTTAACTTGGCGTTACGATCACTGCTAGAACCAACCTGGCACTGAGCCTTTTTATGGGGCTTCGCACTTGTTAAACATTCTGTAATCAGCGCGCTCGTCTAGATTAAACCATGTCTTGTCAAAAGTTAAATGTTGCCTACCCACCGCCGGGCCTTGTGCCAAAATTAAAATGGAAATCAAAATCGAAACTGCCAAACGTCGTCTAACGTGGTTAATTGAAATGCGTTTTAGACTCGTTTCCTCCCTCCCCCTCCCTCACTCCCTATCTGTGTATGTAACCTGGGTAATCTTTTTTTTTTGGGTTGACGCAGATAACGTTTACTCGTACACCCGTCGAAAAAACTACAATCGTAATGATTGTATAATCGTTTAGATAGTTTCCATACTTCATTTCCCATTCGCAATTGACTTGTCAATTAGCATGGCGTCTTAATCATCGACTTGAATACACATACATATAGTATAATACTTATAGGCACTTCTCTTGACAATGACTTCATTTATCGTCTATTTGGTGGCAATAACATTCATATCATTTCAATTCACAATTCACTTTATTCGTACCAACTTTGAATGTGTGCTCATGTGATAACCATTGTATTGTTTTTCGGCAATTCTTCGGAAATTCAATAACAACGGAAGTTATTGGCCGAAATTCCATACAATCTCTTCTTAAATATTAGCAAGGATCACATTTTCGGAATTGTGTAATACCACATTTAAAAAAAAAACCCCACTGAGTGGAAACGGGATTGTGACTCATTTAAATTACCAGTAAATTAATATTTATGTAGTTTTTTTTTTGTATTTACCCAGCAGTTCCATAAAATGGGATATAATAACATAGAAAAACTATTTTTTTTTTTTTTATAAACTTTGCACTTAAAAATGGTGGGGAAAACTGATTTAAATGAAATATCGTCTGTTCAAAGTTAACTTCGTATATATCTATTTAAATTAGTGATTCAAATACATCGAAAAATCGACAACTCAATTTTTTCAGAACCAATGTTCAAGTATTTTTATTCGATTATAAAATCATCAAAAATCATAACTTAGTCAAAACCAAACCGATTTCAATGCGAAATGTCAGATTATCTTTAATTTTACCTCTTTTTTTATTCTGCGTCAAAATTTTACTTTTTTCAAAAATTTTAATTTTTTCCACCACTGTCCATTTTTAGACCTCTTAGTGTTTTCAGCATAAAAATTGTATTTATTTGAAAAACTTAAATTGTTTCGAAACTGTTAATATTTTTACCTATATTTTTATTTTGCGTCAAAATTGTATTTAATTGAAAAATTAAAATTTTTTCCAACACTGTCCATTTCTACCATACCCTTGACACTTTTTCAAAAACTTCAAACTGTCAAAAGGACGTTCGTTTTTTGT
>JBAMBJ010003483.1:0-76143 GCA_037043495.1 Drosophila recens
ATCTTTAGACATGTTAAAAAAAAGAAGATACGCCGACAATTCTAATTGCATAAGAACAATGTATAATATCTATGTGATTTCTTAAGAATGAAATACAAAAGAACAGGATATTTCTTACTACGAGTGTGTAGATTCAAAAAAAGAAAACATGAGAGGATAAAACATAGGTCCGCAGTACAGGGTATTCACTAGTTCAGTTGTTATTTTGTCTATAAACGCAGTTACTTATTAATAAGTGTCCCCACCTGAACAATACTGGCAAATGACAAAAGTACAGGTAATTTATTAGTCGTGCACTCTCCATTTATGCATTTTTACTTGTTATGTATGATGACAGCTCGATTTTTTCTAGTTTTTCCACTTTTTACTAGAATAAAAAAATAAAATGCACCAAAAGTTGCGGAAAACATTTGGAACAAAAACCGAACAAAAAGCCAATTGGAAATTGCAACGGTATGGGACAGTATAAGGACTAGGGATAAGGGACAAGGGACAAAGGACAAAGGGTTGCGGTGAAGGGAGTATGTGAGGAAGAGCTGTGTACAAAGACGGACAGAACAGACGGACAATGACAGTGGCGACGCGCGGACAATGAATGGCCACATGACAAAACATACGTTTCGTGTAAAAATTTTTGTCATAAATTTCGTTTGGAGGCTTTTGGCAATTTTTTATATAATTTTTCATTCTTTACTTTTTTTATTATTATTATTTTTACACTCGTGTGCTTTTGGGTGTTGTGTGGGAGTGTGTGTGTGTGTGCACTTTTTGGCCACTTTGAGTTTCATTCACATGCTGTGAAAATGTTGTCGAAAAACGGAATTATTAATTTAAATTCGCATAAACTAATTGCGCAATTTACTCAAGTCAGGCAAATATTGGGAATAAGCTCAAATCAAAAAGGAAAATTAATTTTTCATAATCTGCAATGCAGAGAAAATGCTAAAATTTGCATAAGGCGAGGGAGGGGGCCGGTTGTGGTCACATCAATCGATAGAGCTTTATCCGTAAATTGAAGGCTTAAGTTAAGTCTTTTCTCTCTCAATACTTACTTAGTTTTAATATGTTTCTTAGTTTCGTATATAGGCAACTTTATTTCTGACTATTTCAAAATATTAAATTTCATATTAAACCCCATTCTTTCAACAATTTTATCAATGCTTTTTTCATTTTTTTTTTTTTTAAAGAAAAAAAAATTCTTTAAAGCCAAAGAAATTGTAGACATATAAATAACTTGCATAGAGTTTGCAGTGGAAGTGGAAAATAATTTAACCAAAATCTATTTTTTTTTTCCAATATTAGTAACCATTTCATTAACATAAGTCACCATTCATTAATTAAACGATCTTTAATTTTCACATTAATTAAGCTCTATTCACCTAAAGACAGTCTCGAAGGAAATTACTTTCCGACTTATCTTTTAAGTATTTATTTTTGTTCTCATCTCCTTGTCTAATTTGCCGCTGATAATTATGAATGCTGAATATACCCGTTTATCATATGTGTACTTGCATGTACGTATGCATGTAAATGTGTGTGTGTTGGCAATCAAAATAAGAATACCTGTACCATTAGTGGATTATCAGGGAGTGCGCCCGTAATGTGGTGTGGTGTGATGATGGTTCCTATCGAGGGAGTCGCTGCCATTGCGTTTGACAAGGAAATTCCATTAAAAATGAAAGTTTTAAATTTGCAGAAAACGGCAGCGTCAACAGCAACAGCAACAGCAACAAAAGTAGCAACAGCAACGGCAGTAAATCAACAACAACTGCAAATAAACCACAAAACAGCAAAAGACAATAGCAACAAATGAGCAACAACAACAACAACAAGCGGCAACAGCGTGTTCGTTATTGTTATTGTTGTTGGTGCTCTTAGGGAGAGTTGTTGTTGCTGTTGTTGTAACGGTTTTTATAGATGCTTACAGTTAAAACAGCGAACAGACTTACAACACTGATAGCTATGAAGGTAGCCCGCTTAACGGGCGAAAAAAAGCACAAGACAAACCCAACAACAGCAGCAACAACAAACAAAAGACAAACAGAAAATGTCCGTCTTGTGATAAATGACCACTCCATAAATTTTTATTTCTACTCAACTCAATCTTAAGCTTAATCTTGTGTTGCTGCTGTTGTTGCTGCTGCTGCTGCTGTTGCTGCTGCTGCTGCTGCTACTGTTGGTCAGTTTTATGGCCGTGGAAAGCACTTTTCTTTCGGGCCATGATTGCACACGGGTCCAGAGAGCTAGTCCAAGTCCAAGACCAAGTCCAAGTCCAAGACTTAAGCCCAACAAAATTGTTTGTCTGCCATTCTGATAGGTAGCATCCACTGGTATCTCAGTAGCTGACGAGTCGGAACGCATGTAAATTGATTGCATTGCCAGGTGAGAGAGAATGAAGAGAGAGAGAGAGAGAGAGAGAGAGAGAGAGAGAGAGAGAAGACAACATCGTTGGCCAGATAGATGAGCAGCGTAGCGGCGTCATCAAGTGGGACACAAATAAATTAAGGCATTGTCTGGGAAAGGCGACAACATTCTTATACTCACTTCATTCCATTCTCCTTCCTTGTCACCGTCATCGTTATCGATTATCGACGAGTATCGGCAGCCACTGATGAGCTGCAAATTTATTTTCGTTGCGGCAAGATTCAATTTGCAACATCGCTTCGCATTTGTCAACTGCCATTTGATGCTACTAACTAAATTTAGAAAATTGTTTTGACGGGCATCAAGTTGTTGCATTTTTTTGTAATTATCTAAGTGGCATCTAACAATAAAACTGACCGTTTAAAAATCAGGGGAAGTTTTTGTTAATATTTTTATTAGCTTTATATGGATGGCGAATTTATATGCTGCCTTTTGCCAACTTTAAATTTACCAATTAAATTTAAAAAAAAAAAACTATTGTTTTGGAAAGAATACCATTTTTACGAGTTTTAAATCAATGAAAAGAAAATTCTGGGATTCCGGGATAAAATTAATTTAAGCACAGCTCTAATATTGCCACTTTTATACTGACTTGTATATACTAATTCATAGGATCGGAGATGCCTCTTTCTGTGTGTTATTTTAAATGCATAAAACCATAATATACTTCTTGTCCATTTAAAAAGTATAAAAATATACACATTTACCACCCTTGCGCTGAAATTACATTTTTATTTAGAACTTTCAGTCACAAGTATAGTCGAAATTGTTCTGCATATGAGTATATCATAAAAAAGAGCTTTACACTAATTGAGCTGAATGATGAACAAAATACGTTCAGAAAACAGTTTTCCACCAATGTTCACACCTTAAGAGTTCATTATGTGAGATAATGGGATAAATAGCAAATTTCTCTGCCGAGGTGTCTTTACAAATTAACACCCAATACTCGAAATAAGAAGCTGTTTTCACTCTGAAACACGAACTCAATTTGAAGTTGTTGCTAAAGTTAAAGATGACAGTATTTATGAGCTCATTAAATAATACTAACTGCCAATTTATTAACTGTAGATATTATATGGTTGTTGGCCAGCCTATTTAGAGGACATAACTGTTTTGGAACTGTTCCAAATGGACTTTGGCTTCAGTTGTTGGTGGCCATGTTTTTCAGCTAACATATTTGTAGGCTGGCAACTTTCAGGCGACTTTTGGGAACGAGGACACCTCCAAATTGCGGTCATTGTCGCGTTGTCTTGGCTTTAATGTTCTATTGGCGAATGTGTGGAGGGATGGCCAGAGGGAGGAGGGTCAGGAGTCGCGGGCAGTTTGAAGTAAATTGTAAGCAGCCGTTCCACGCACGTTCGCGCACATAAATCAATTACAGTGCTACGGAAAAAAATAGAGAGAGTGTAGACTGTGTAGGGTAAAGTGTAGAGGGACGGAGAGAGTAGATAGGCGTACTTCCCGATGGGGTGTGTGGTTAGTGTGTATGCGTGTGTGTGTGTGTGAGTGTGGAAACTGTAGACCTTTGTGAAAGCGAAAATTTTTAACGCAATAAAGAGCAACCTGCACTTTCTTGGGCTCACGAAAATTTGAAAACTTTTTTAATACTTTTCAAACGGAGACTCAGGGAGTGCGAGAGAGACATAGAGAGAAAGAAAGAGAGAGCGCGTGGGAGATTTGAAGTGGAAGGAAGTGGCAAATGTTAACGGCAACTTTACGATAGTAAGCCACAGGCCTTGCCGTGATTGGTCTACGTCCTCAGCTTCAACTCCAGCTCCAGCTTCAGCTTCAGCTTGGGATTTAAGGATTTTTCAGTACAGGCCCAAACTATGTGCATACATCGAACAGAAATAGAAAGCTTAAAGTGCCTAAAGCTTAACAAACTGCAGACCGAAAATAAAAAAAAAGTGTGCCACAAATTACGGCAGACAGAAGGCGGAAGTGCAGCCACGAAAAGGGAGGAGAGGAGAGGACGGGGGAGAATAGAAGGAAGAGTCAGCATACGGCTCGTTGGTGTTATTGATTGCTGCACGAATTGGCTGAGAAGTCCGCACAACTAACATGGCCCACACGGCGGCCAGTGGTCGAAGCAATATTGATTGATTGACTGGCTGGCTGGCTAGTTAGTTGACTGACCGTCTGACGAATTGTCCCATTGATTGATCGTCATTGTCGCACATTAGTCTACTGTCACTTCATTGCTGTTGTTGCTGTTGTCGTTGCTGCTCCGTCACTTTGTTGACTCTTTGGCATTTCTATGCGACTTTTGCTGCCTGTTTGAATAATAAAAAATTCCATAGACCGTAAATACTAAGTAGGCAATTCCTGTCTGCACGTCTGCTGGCCAACCAATAATCAATAATAAAATTATCACATGAACCAAGAACAATTTTATTTCATGCAAAAAAATAAATTTCATCCGGCTTTTTTATCAACTTTAAGGTTAAATTAGTAAATTATTTAAGCTTTGATTTTCAAATTATAGAAGGATATATCACAATTAAATCGTATTTATAAGATAAACTCTTTAAAAAGTTGTCTGAAGTTAATAATCATGACTTAATTGGACATTAAATTTTGTATTAAATTGATAAAATAAATAAATATAAAAAAGTAAATAAATGAGTTATGGCTCTAACCGAGTACGAGCCATCGAACCGATACTTGGTTTTTATGAATAGAAATTGTAATGATCTTAAATACGCAGCTTTTGGATACAAATCATGACGATGGAATACCTATTTATGACTGTTCTTTTAAACATGAGCGGTAGGGAATCGCATCTAGTTATTATTCAAATTGAAGGGCAGCTCGACGACTACTAAAACCGATTCATCTCGAGCATTTTGGAGTCCTGCATACTCGATAGGAACAATGAGAAAGATCTCCCTATGATGGCTTTACCATAGTATAATCCATCCGCGTGCTCATTATGTTTGCCTGTCGTAAGCCTCTTTAGAATGCCGGCGACTTTGTTGCCACATTGATTTGCGCATTTTCAGCATGACTTGAGATTCATGTCACCTGGTGCTTCTTGCCCCCTTTTGTCTTGAATACAGTACATTGTCGCGATGCTGCAACATCAGATTGCAACGCCGTGTCAATGACAGCAGCAGCAGCAGCAGCAGCAGCAGCAGCAGCAACGACAACGGCGGCTGCTTGCGGCTTTTGCTGGCAGCGTCAACTTTGATGAGCTGCGCGACTTGCCACAGGCGACGCAGCCAGCGGGACGCCAAGTGCGATGTTGCCCCCGGCAGTGGCAACTATTGAGCCAGCTGCAGCAGCAGTTTAAGCCGCAACCATGGAGAGGGAGAGAGAGAAAATGAGAGAGTGGGTGTCGAAGAGATGCTTCGTGAACTTGCCACAACAAACTGTTTGAATGTATCTTACAGATACTTTGTTTAGTAGTTATGTGTGCAGGGTATTTGCTCGTCGACTCTCGCTCTGTATGCCGGCTTTACTTATTAGTTTATGATTGGTTGGTGCCGCTGTGCGGCATTACGTCAATTGCTATTGCTTCCCTTTGGCATTATTCTGGTTCCGTTTCTTGCCCTTCCTTTCCAGTCAGTCAATCCTCGAGGTGCCCAACCACTTCATTAGCCTCTGTGCGCGCCATTCGTTGACTTGGACTTGTGGTCGCTGGGAATTAACTACAATACAATTCAATATATAGTATAATAGAGACTCTTTAATTTGCTTAAACTTTGTTGAATTTTCTCGAGTTTTCAATTGAATGCCGTGTGTTTTAACACAGCCTTTTGTTGCGTGTATCTCTCAGGACGTCTTCTGTAAATCCCATTATTCCCTCATTCCTCTCCCTCTCTCTCTGTCTATTTCCCCCGTTGCTCTCTCTTTCTCTGCGTCTTCCATGTCGCGCTTGTTTTCTTCCTGTGCGGCTTTATTATTGTGTTCTGTGCCAATTTCCGTTGGCGACAAATGCGTTTTGTAAATAAAATGTCAAAAGGATTTTCGTTTGCGTCGAAAACGACCAAAATGTATCCCATCAAAGTGTCCTTGTGCCCGCGGCAGAGAATCAGCGAGCTGCCATGTTACCATTTTGTCAATGTGCTACATTTAAATACACACACAGATATATATGTTTGTTTGTGTGCATATATATGTGTTTGGTAAAAAGTAAAAGCTTGCTGATGACTTAGCCAAATGTTAAACAGATGCGGCCAACTTCTCAGCGCGCGAATGAATTTCCATTTTCACTTTACATACATATGTATATGTATGTAAATACAGATAGATATACATACATATGTATATAAAATACATACAAAATATATTTTAGTTCAATTTGGCTTAAACTCCCAGCCACGCCCACACACATTGCGCCCACATTCACATACTTCCTGACGATGTCGCTGCTTCTGGCACATTTATGACCAAACGCATTTGCATGTAAATTATTGCATTTGCCCCTCACTTCACTTGGCAACCCCCTCCCCAAATGCCTGCCCCCAACACCCAGCCCCTACCCCCAATTCCCCCTCTTTTCCCCTGCCATAGTGAGCCTCTTCAAATACTTAAGTGCCGTCGTCTCAAAGGGCTGACACTGGAATTATTGCCTTGTCCAATCATCAATTGGGTTTGAGGACGTTGAAAACTCGCATTGCTTTTCGCTCGAATAACTGATATGTCATGCACTTTTTGACGGCACTGTACGGTATAAATATGCGGTGCAAAGTCTCTACGAGTGTCTGATTATAATTTAGTTTGAGTGTTTGTTTCCACAAGTGATCACACCGTTTGTGAGCAAAATCAATATAGAGCTGAAAATAATCTGAAAGCCCTTAGAGAATGTATATATTTTTGTATTTGCCAAACTGTACGAACTTTGGAACATCAAAATGACTTCTCTTGATTGAGTTGCATAGATCTTAGGTAGAGCTTGCGAATTTATTTGCATTGCTCATTTTAGCAATATCACAAAATCAAATTCTAAAAAAATTTCAAATAAATTTATTAATTTATTCGACATTGTGCAATTTGAATAACTTAAATTATAATTAATTGGGATCTCTTTAAAATAGAAAAGAATACGAAACATATTTTTGTGAAGACTAAGGGTATACTTAAGTTACAGATTATCAAATTATACACAAAGTTAGTTGATTTTATAGAAAGTTCGATTTAACGAAGCGTCACTGTAGTTGCCAACCAGCTTGTCTCTATTTACTTTTGTTTTATTTCTGGCTGCTTAAATTGTATCTCTTGGTATCTGAGCATTCTATTTATTTATGGCTCTCAACTGGCCACAAATGTAAATGAAAATGCATAAATTGGGATATACTCGAACTAATCGAAGATTTGTTTGCCTTGTACCTTGGCAATTTTTATGGCGTTGATAGTTTCACAAGAAATATGTATGCTCAAAATGCCAGTGTATAAAGTATGAGTGTATGGAAAATGATAAGGATTTGCCACAACAAAATAAGAAAAGGAAATAGAGAGGAGACGGAGAAGGAGGAGAATACAATATTGTCCCACGGTTCAATTGGGGGACTTGTGTCTGGTTCGCTGTTAAGTCAGCAAAACGCATAAACGATAAATGAAAAGAAACAATTTCAATAAAGTTTTGGCCACACTGCAAGGCAAATCGAAATCGCTCCCAAGGACGAAATGCAAACCGGAAACGGAAACTGAAAAACGATGTAAAAAGCAAATTACATTTGACTGCCTGTTGTCCGAGTCTCTCCTCTCTCCCTCTCTCTCTCTATCCCTCTCTCTCTCTATCCCTCTCTCCCCATTCCTCATCCTTCCCTCACTCTCATTGTGGAGGAATATGAAAATATTGTAAATGAAGCACAGATCTATGTAAATTGCAAACATAAAAAACCACAGACACTGAACCAAAATGTGGTCAACGTAAAATAAAACGAAATGAAATTCTCTCTTTAGAAATTTTACTACAATGGGGCTTAGTGCAAAGACAATAGATAATTTTCTAGGTAAAGAAATACAAATCATACCTACATATAATCATGATATCATTTACATTTGAAAACAAAAACAAACTCGGAAATGTTGATTGTCAATCGGATAACAATTGCACAGATATCCTGTACAAGCCTATAAATCAAGGTTCTATTTTATGCATATGATACCGATTTTGTTATAATTTTTTATTTATAAACCAAGCATACACCATTTGTAATTTTACCTGGGCTATTAACAAAGTATCTTAGCAGTTTTTAACAATCTCGATAGTTAGAGTAATAATTTGAAAGATTAATTGTACATATAGTATGACTGTGCATAATAAGAAATTTATGAAATAAACAAGGCCTATTGAAAGTGGAGCCCCAAAATGGTTATGGAATAGTCAGTATAAATAAAAATAGTAACTTGAATAAATTCAAAACACTTTTGCTGAATATTGTACAACGAATATGCAAATATCCTTGTCCGTCTATATGCATTTTCCCTTTGTGTGTGTGTGTGTGTGAGTAAGTGTGTGTGTGTGTGTGAGTAAGTGTGTGCTCGTGTGAGAGTGTTTGTGGCAACAAATATTACTCATACGCAGCGTTGCGTTGCTGGCTTTCCAGCACTGGTAAATTTGACTTGTGCCTGATCAAATGAATTCATACGAGTGTGAGCAGCTTATTGGCCAGTTGCTCACTCAGCCAGAAACAAGAACAACAACATCAACAGCAGCTTACACTTTCTTAAATGCAACAAATGAACAGAAATTGTAATGCTTGTTGTGGCCAATGTTCTTAGCCATACGCATTCAGTGCTCGGCCAAGCAAAAACCAACCAAAATGCACACAGAGCTTGGCTATGAAAGCAACCAGCATGAACAGCTAAAAGGGATTTGCAGCTAAGGTAAAAACAGAAACAAACACAAAAACAACTTGAGCTATACAAACGTTCAAGTCAGTTGCATGAAACACACACACACGCACACAAAGGATGCTATACACCGCTCACTGTCGAATGCTGCAAGTGAATCTCTTAAAATATCTTCAAACTCCCTGATGATCGCCAAGCCAGCTACGATTATTTTGTCAACACTTGACTCTGTCTAATTGGATTGAAGGATGCAGCAATGAGTACTTTAAAGTGACAAAAGCAATGAAATGATGAAAACTTATAAAAAAAAGGATTCTTATATCCAATATACTTAAAAATTCTTGAAAACCGTTTTTGGCTTGTTTTTTTGAAAGAATATTTATAATACTCGTAAATTCAGGGAGAACTTGTGATGTAAAAATACAACAAATACCTACATCGATATCTCCATTTTCGCGGAATCAATTTTTAAGTAATTTAATTCGACTATATTTCTGACGATTAATCCAGGTAATTAAATCAATTTCCATGAATAACTGATCAATCGATAAATCTACAATTTATAAGCTTCAAACTGTCAAAACTTTATCAAAACTTAGGCAATTTCCAATGTTAATTTTATCACTGTTTGAACTCTAAGTTAATTCAGCATCAACATATAGTATAATTTTCTTTGATTTCCATAGCTTTTATTAAAATTTGACACTGTTCCACATAACTGTATTATTTGCCAATTAATACTCGATTTCTTGCTGTCGATTTTCACATTTCCATTATAAGCTCGATTCATAGTTTGGGTTTACATCTGGGAAAACATATGTAAATGTGCAATTTATAAATAATTAAATGAAAAAATTTCCCATTCTGGATACAAAGAGAAGAGGTATCTTATATTAAAAATATTTCAAAATTCTTGAAAATACTTTTGCATTAAAGTATTAGCTAAATGGATGCCTCCATGTCTATTGAACTTCTAATTCATGACAAAGTTGCTGTCATTCTACTTCAGCTTTCTAGATTTTATAGTCATTTCTCAGTCATCAGATAGCGTCCTGAAGTTTTCGGAAAATCTCTGTTAATACAAGCAAAAGATATTTTAGTAAATTTTCTGCATTGAACTCGCTTTGTAATTCGTAAGCTGATTCGTCTTGCGAAAAAGAGTGGCAAGAAGAAAAAGAAACCGAGGGGCAACTAACTTGCTAAGCAGTCAGAAGTACACAGATAGCATCCCCATCCACACAGCACAAATCCCTATTAGATTTAGTAGTGGCTTTCCATTCCGTGTGGGTTTCCATTTTTCCGCTGCACTGCCGGCTAAAAGCAACAAACACTTTGCATAATCAAAGTCAGCCAGACGGGGCAAAAGACTAGGCTAACTTCAACTCCAACTCCAACTCTAATCGCATCCATAGGGCAAGTCGAACAGGAATCTGTTGTTGTTGTTGTTTTTGTTTAACGTCCTTTTGGACTCATGGGAGCATTTTGCAATGCCAAGCTTCGGGACACGAACAAAGCATTTTAAAATGGAAGGAAATAATGCAGGAAGACGGGGAGGAATCCTGGTTGGGTTGAAAAGTGGATTACTTAACTGATTAGCGCACAATTATGTTGAATAATTGGTAATGCATTAGGAGCGATTATGAATATTGAATGAAAGATGAGATGAGGAGAGAGACAGGATGAGCCTAAATGAGATATGAGTTATTTAACATAGACGGCAAGTCAAATCTGTTGGCATCTCAAATGGAATTACATAAATGACTCAAGTCAAGATTCCCCAAATGAAATTGACGCGCTAAGCATGTTCTCAAAATGCTCCAAATGTGAATTGAGAACTAGCAAAAGGATAAAGCTTACAGCAAACTTAGGATGCAGATGGAGATGACGACGAGACGAGACGAGACGAAGACATTATGCCGTTGATTGTCACTGGGATTCGATTAGGGAAGAGAGGGGAAGGATCTGGCAGGATCTAGGAGTATCTGAGCCGCAGCCTGGCAATGACCATTGCAATGCAATTGACGACAATGGCAGCCAGAAACGAGAGCAATGCAAAGTGCCGGACGGAAATGCAGACCAGAAGTTGAAGCAGAAGCAGAGCCAGAATCACCACGAAAAGGAGAACGAGTACACAGAAGAAAATATAATATAAGATTCCGCGATAAAATCAATCCGATGCGGTGTGAAAAATTCGGTAATCTCGGAATTTCGTTAATTGAGTACAAAATACTTGATTCATTTGATATCTATTATGTGTTGATTCAACAATAATATCTAAAACACATATTTACTTAAAAAAGTACGTGCCAAAATCAAGAATTTTAAACTTGAATTTCAAATGTATTTTGTATTTTTTTCTGTGTAGGAGTAAGAGAAGGAGAGGGCGAGGAGAAGGAGAGGAGAAGGAGAAACGGCAGCACACACAGGAGGTGAATGCGAATGCCAGAGCAGTTGGGCAGTTTCTTCTTTGCTTGGAAGCCGAAAGTTGATGCTGTAAATGGCAGGACGTACAAATATGTGAGAGAGTCTACATGTGTGTGTGCTCAAAAAGGCACTAACACACACACACACACGCACACCCATATACACATGCACAGACACAGACACAATCACGCATTCTTGTGCAATGGAATGGATAAGCATTTCAAGTCAAATTGCTTCAATATGCGTTGTGCATTAGCTGAAGCTCGTTTTGCGTAAATGCGCGTACACACACACACACACACACACACACACACACACACAGATACTTACAAACACACACACAAATATAGCTACGCATAATTGGCGCAAAAGTCCTGCAGCTGTCGCCAGCTGCGCCACGTTGGCCGCTGCATCAGCAGAAAATCATCGTGGCCGCAGGACGATAGAAAATACGTGGGACGAGACAAGAGGAAGAAGGAGAAGCAGGCCAAGGAAACCAACAACAGAAATAGCAACCGCCAAGACGCCATCGATGGCCATGTCGACGACGATGATGATGATGATGATGATGATGATGATGATGATGATGTGCATGTGAATGTAGATGTAGATGATGATGGCCAAGTTGAGGATGTGGAAAACAGCGCCAGAAACCTTTATTCAAATTCAGCATTTTCATGGCATTGGCGTAAAATCATTTTATTGCTTCCTGACTGAATGACTTTTACAACCTCGTCTCGGATTCAGATTAACCCAAATGCGGTGATGCGACTGCTACTTCGACTGCTCATGCTCCTGCTCCTCCTGCTGCTCCTGCAGCTGATGTTATATTCGGTAGCCAATACTCTGCCCTCCCATCCCCTCTCTAGCCACTCTCCTATTCAGTCTTTTCAGTTCAAATAAAATTTCGCTGACTGCCCCATTTGCACAAGGTACAACCGACCACACGAGTGCTTAACATTTCACATTAGACAACAGCCACATCACGTAATGTCTTTCTTTTTTTCCTCTCTTTTCTTCTCTTTTCATTTCTCTTTCTCTTTCCATTTATTTATTTTAATTTTTCATGTTTGTGCTGCAAACTGCATTGACAGTTATCAAGTTGATGGAGATGTTTGACCACAGAACTAAATGATACCTTCAATGATAGAAATGTGCTTCAATATTTTGGGCTTTCTTGATTCTAGAAAACCATTTATAGCTATTTTTACTCCTACATAATTATTTAAAGCAACATTAATTTTAAGTAGTATAAAATTTAGATATCTTAAGTTGAGCCCCAAAAGAAATTTTAAAGTCTTGCACTTTAATAGCTAACATTATTTTAAAATTAAAACACGTGTAAAGTCATTTCGAAATTTAAATTGTCAAAAAGAAACCAAAAAAATTGTAATACAGCTGAAACAAAATTTGTAATACTATGCAAATTTTTTTAAGTTATTCTTAGAGCAAAATAATGTAAACTCAGATTTGGATGGTTTCAAGTATATGTAGGTATAATTGTAGCGAGTTGAAAATCGATTGAAAGAGATGCTTTTAAATTAAAATTTAAGTGAAGACTTAGCTGATACATATTTAAAGACAAACAGCTTTTCACACATACAGAACATAATTTGAAATTACTTTAAAAATAAATGCAACTAAAGTCAAGAATAACAACAATCCCACTTAAGCTGAGTTCGATGCAATTTGAAGCAATTAAAGTGATTGAATGTTCCACATGCGATGCATTCTTGAGAGCATTTTAGCATTATTAAATACTTAAATGCAGTGAATGCAGTGAGTGAAAGTGAATGTATTCACTAAATCTATCAGGGTGACCTATGAGTGGGGGGGGGGGGGGCTGTGGTGAGAGTGTTGTCAATCAAACGTAACCGAATCTAAAACAACCACACTCAAACAAGCCCAATTGACCGACTGTACACACCTGGCCAACAGTAAATGAGATACAATTTGTAATAGCAATAAGACTCACAGTCAGTCAACACACGAAAGCCGAATGGACTTTACCTATTGGCCATTAGCTAATTGCAAAGCCCGCCAAAATCTGAAAGAGTCACAATCAGTTAATCGACATTGGCAATGAGCTTGCATAGCTACTTTCTGCAAACAAATAGATAAAGGTGTTCACATAACTATTAGCAGCACTGTTCATGATGCTGATGATGATTTGAGTAATAATGATGACAATTATTATGAGTTTTCATTGCAATTGCATAAATCTGAGGTTTACTTTTGTGGTGATAATCACTTTTCAGCAAACGGAAATAGGCAGATTCAATGAGCACACACCAAAAACCGCACTTATTATTACTGATTATGCGATGATTACGCAATGTGTGTGCAGGTGCAGGTGTGGGTGTGTGTGTGTGTGTGTGTGTGTGCATGTGACTAGATGTGTGTGCTGTATACATTTGTCTAATGAGCATTTTAAAGCAGCACGAGCAACCACAAAACGGCTTACTAATACAATCTGATTAATAAATGGATGGTAATGAACGGACAGTTTTAAAAGCAATTCTCAAACCATATACAAATACAAATAAAAGTATGAATGCAAATTCGTGTACGAATACGAATACTATGAATAGCAAGGTTTGTCAATGCTCAGACGAGAAAATTGTTTTCCAATATAGTTGAATACTTTGAAGTCTACTCATATGTATATGTATATGAATGCATTCCAGGAGTCACAAACGAATTAACGAGTACATAAAATCTGCAATTATATTTTAAGCATTGTCTGTGTGTCACTTTCCTCAGTATTCATCGTAGGCAGCGAGATTAAAAGATTGCTTTGCTTGTAATGCAGAAAATTAGTAGATTGTTGGTTTGAAATTCGGATAATATCATTTTTATATTATTACACCAAATTATTATACACTTTTTATCAATGATGTAAAAATAAATCAAAAAAATCAACAGCGAAAGCGATTTTCCAGTAATTTAACTAATTTTGACGATATATCGGAATTTTGTTTTGCCGATTTAAACATTTCGACTTCAAACTCGATCCATAATTTGCGCTTACATCACTCCTTTTATCCATTTTTAATTGGCTTAAAGAGACAAGCGTAAATTTGAATATAAGAAACATCAGTTTATGTACTTATAATAATAATTCAAATTGCTGAGTGAGCACTGTAGCAATCTAAGTACAACTTCAAAATTAAAGTTGGGTTGCAGTTGAATTGAGGGCTAAGTGTGTGTACGTTGGGCCATAATCCATGCCAGAAGCCACTCAAACTGCACCACACTTAATTTCATTCGCAAAAATGTTGACCAACTTTTAAGCAGCTGCTGGGGAGTTGTAAATGCAGCACGTGCTGCCTGAACCATGTTCAGGTGGTGCTCCCGGGGTCAGTAATGAATGTCGGCGTGGTGCGTCGTGATGTGGTGGCAGGCCAAATGGACAGACAGACAGATAGACAGACTGACAGACAGAGAAACATACAGAACTGGAAAGTGGCCTCGTTTCCGGCTCAGAGACGCTCTGGCCCTCGGTGGCCATTATGCTCGTCCAAATTTTTTTTTTTTTTTTTTTTTGGCCAGCTAACGGTCGCTTCTTAACCATTGGCCGAGATGCGAGCACGTGCACACTCTTGACCTTTATATCAATTTGAGCGAACCCTTAAAACCCATTATAAATTATGGCTTTTGTTTTGTGTGACAGCACCGCATTGTCTCTGTATGGGTGAGCTTTCGAAAGCTCCATCAAACTACCAAGGCGAACATACAAATACACAGGCACGAATGCAACATGACGTATACGTGTTGTGTGTACATGTGCACTGATTGCAGCAACTGCAATTCCAGGATGAAAAGCGAAAGTGACACACACACAATTACACTCATTTGTCTCCTTGCACTCAGTCAGTCAGAATGCCAGTCAGACAGTTATGCTTAAAAAAATACATGAGAAAAAGTTGAAAAAAAAAGAGACGAACAACTTTTCTAATTGTCGCACAAGTGCACTTGGGATTTCCCTCTCTTTCTCTTTATATGTCACTCTCACTCCCTCTCTCTCTCTCTACCTCTTTCATTTTCTTGCTCATTATGCATGCAACACTGGGCCAGACATTTTTCTTAAACAGCCGCCAGGTGGCGTCTGGTGCCATGCCGTCCCCATGCCATGCTATCAACGTCGGATTCAGGGCCAAGGAGAAATTGCACGTCTGCAATTTGGACACACAACTTTGCCTTGTCGCTTACGTGCTCCACTTGCCGCCTCTCATTCATTTGGCAACACTCTTTCTCTTTCTGAACCTCTTTCTCTTGTTGCCTTGCCCTGTCCTGCTCGTCTCAGTCCTTTTCTCTGCATATTCATATCACTGTGAAATTTCTCGTAAGTGTTCTTGCCTCGTCTTCTGTTTCCACTTGTCATTTGCATTTTAATCGAAAACGCTTTCCGATCGAACAATTGATCGGACATCGTCGTTTCGTATCTGTCATTATTTGTAAAATTCGTTTAAGGCGTTAATCAGCTTTTAACGTTTAACGTTTTAAATATATATTTATATATATATATGCATACATATGTATGTATGTACATTAGAGTGGGTCAATTTTTTCGATTTTAAGCGGTTGTCAAAATCGTAATCTACGACGAATTCTAAGAAGATTTGCCCAAGAAACCATGGGTCTAAGTCAAAATCGAGCTTCCGATTTTTAACGAGAAATTATGATAATTTTTGACTTTTCATACGATTTCCCATATTTCACGCTAAAAATCGGAAGCTCGATTTTGACTTTAGACCCATGGTTTCTTGGGCAAATCTTCTTAGAATTCGTCGTAGATTACGATTTTGACAACCGCTTAAAATCGAAAAAAATTTATTTTTGCTCCATACAAATTGACCCACTCTAATGTACATAAATCTCTAATTGCCAGTGATGTCAAGTTGTTTTTTTAAAGCGTTCCAAAAATTCGTATTGAAAATATAAACGTGACTAGCACATTAATTTATAAGGTAAATTAAAAGCAGGTGGCATAATGGAAACGGCTTGCCAATTTTAAGCTTAAAATGAAATTACTGCATACTTTTTATTTGATTTCAGTACAAACTTAATATAAAATCCCAATGATCAAAATAATTGCTGACAAAAAATTGATAAACCCTACTTACATACAGACGTGTGCGAAATAATAAGAACAGCATATGTGAACAATTAATTTGGTAAAAAAAAGTGTTAAGAAAACATAATTATATTAAACCCTTATATAATTTAAATAGTACACACTTTAAGCTATGTATATCCAAATAGAATTCAAATTCTGCTGTGTCTATATCTTTTATAATGGCAATTTTGTTGGGTTAAGTCGAAATTCAGGTGTGCGAAAGAATAAGAACAAAGTGAGAAAATAACGGATTGTCGTTTCCTACATAAGTTTTAACAATTTCTAAGTATACACTTAGTTGCCTACATTTAGCATAAGTGGGATCCACCCCTTTTCCGGACCATTTAGACACATCCGGACTTTATAGAAGCTATGAGATCGCGGCATCTGGAGATAGGAGTATTCTTTCAAGTATTTTCTTCTTCTTGCCACAATTGTCCGAAATTTTTTGTCCATAGCATCTCTCACTTCTATCGTTACATTATTTATTGATGATCCACTGGGTTATGGCTCGGCGAAAGAGTCAATCCCTCCTTAACATCAATACTGTAGGATCCTAAGCACTATTTCGCTTGACTTGTGATGATATTTGGATCACTTAAGTGTGGATAAATCTAACGTGGAGCATCTTATTTTAAGCATAACACTTGCCACTATTATTCTAGAATAGAAGTTGACATCCATGATACCCACAATTCTAGTAATAAGATTATCCCCAAAAAAAGCCACAATTCTCTATAGTATCGGTCTCAGACCACCATAATCATAATATCATAATCATCATAATCATCATAATTTCTGCTATTGAGAGCTGTTAACCTACTGTTGTTTATTATCTTAAGCGAACTTTACCACATTTGGCTCAACTGATCATAACAAATGGTGTCAGGATCAATTCATAATTTTTCGGATGTCGAGAATTTTTATGTCCCATGGGGTTTTTTTTGGGGATAATCTTATTACTAGAATTGTGGGTATCATGGATGTCAACTTCTATTCTAAAATAGAATAGAATTAAGTTTGTAAATAGATTATTGTTTTTTTAATTTGTGATAATATTTTGTCGACAGCTGATTGAAGTTAAACAAATAAATAACTAGCGGAAATCAATAAGTTGTCTCATGGGCGTTGCACCTGAACTGAACCACTAAGTCAAAGACTGAAGCAACCATTTGCCTGCTTGATAATTTTGTGCTTAAATGGAATGAACTTGAATTTGGCTTGACTTGCAACTGCAATTGATGAGCTGAGTTTTTGGTGGTAACCGAGCTCCTTTTGCCGCAACTGTCCCACTCCCACTCTCTTTCTTACTCCCTCTCTTTCTCTCTCTCTTTCTCTCTCTCTTGCTCTGTGTGTGTGTGTGTGTGCACCGCAGCGACACTCGTAAGTAATTCAAGTGAAACCACATTAAGCTTACTTTGCTAATTGTAAGCGACACGTCGCCAACGTCGTCGCGCAGTGCAAGCGCATGTGAGAATTGAACACACACACTCACACACACACACACAGACATACACACTCCCCACACACCCACTCACACACACCCACTCACAATCGCTTATCTACATAACGTAGCGGTTGTGCGTGCAAAAGGAAAGAGGAGTGAGTGGGAAAATATGAGGATTCTGTTGGGATTGGGACAGCATCGGCGTTGGCATCAGGAGCAGAACCAGGAGCAGGAGCACGAGCAGGACGAGGAGAAAGGCAGCCAGGCGAGAGCAGGCCAATCATTTTAATTAATTTGTCAGAGTGTTGGTAACACACAAAAATTTATTATACTCCAAAGTCTCCTCATCTTGTTGTCGCGTTGTCCTTGTCGCGTTGTCCTTGTCGTTGTCGTCGTCCTGGCAAACTGCAGCAAATTAAGCAGCGAATACACATGAATGTGTACGAACGAGCATGTGCCAAGGAAATCAGTGTAAACGCGTCAGGGGAACAAAACTTTTGATTACGAAAACCAAGAAAATCAATGGTCTAGAGTGCACACACACACCACACACACACACACACACACACAAACTCGCACTCACCAGCTCTCTTCTCCTTTGCTTTTGGGAAGCTAACGAGGCCAACTAATGTGCCGCACCCTACTCCCAGTGACACCTTTTGGGCGGTGTCCAATGTGATAAAACGCCGCGATTGCCACACAAATGACCTCGACACAGTGACAGTTGCACATCCCCCTCCCCCACTCCATCCTCATCCTCATCCCCCTCTCCAACCCCATCCTCATCACCATCTCCATCCCCTTCCACAATTAGCAGCAAGCAGCGTAATGAGCTGCCAGCACTATTTATCGTACCACAGCTAATTTCTGCAAGAACATTTTCCATTTTAAAGTTCGATATGTTTGCGCTATCATTCTTATCGAAAAATATTTTGAAGTAGATAAGACTACAGTCGGCGACTGTTTGACACACTTAACTTTTGTTTAATAATAGTATGCAGAATAATATCTTAAGAATATTACCACTTAGATGATAGTCAAACATTATCAGTTCCTTTTTATTATCATCTTCTTTAACCTTTTTCGTAATTCAGCTCCGAATGAAATTTTATTAATTTAACTTTTACAAAATGCATGAAATATGTACATTCAAAAGGCGACTAAAATAAAAATTGATGCATTTTTCTCAAAAATCGATAGGAAATCTATCCAATTTTGTCAGCTCTAATTCCAGTGTTGAGTAAAATGCAAATTATTCTTCTAGATGGTTCATTTCATTTGCCTTCTCGCTTGTTTGATTTAGTGATGTAAAAAAACATCGATGCATCGAGCATGTTTTTTCAGCGGTGTTTCTCGATGTTTTTGTTGATGTCGATTTATCGATGTTGCATGGCGATGATCGATGTTTTCGCCGCTATGACAGTGAGTTTATAGTAATTCGAGCAGTGTTTGCAATGCCTAAGTGAGTAAATTTATTAAAATTGGTCAGACATACTATAGCTACAAGAAGGCTTACATACATATGTCTTTTCAAAGTTCTCATCAAGAAGACCTCTTGTAATTTGTGTTTATACTTTTAAGGTAAATACTGTTTAAAACATTAAAACTGCTATGACAGCATACGTTTTTAAGAGAAAATGAGCTTCATTAATCTAGAAATTTCTTCTAAAAATGGGATGGCTTTCAAACATTAGACATACATCGATGTTTCGACCAGATGTATCAGCCAACATCGATGTTAAATTTTGAAAACATCGACGGGCATCGACATCGATGTTTCCACTCAAATTTACATCACTAGTTTGATTCGCATCAAACGAACTAGATGAACGTCAATAAGGAACTTTATTTTGCTCGGTTTAAAATTCGCTTAAATCTTAAATATTTGGTTCGGAAAAAGTTTTGGTGAGATGTCAGCAAGAATTGGAAATTCGAAGACGCCAATAGACCAGAATAACAAGTAGGTTTAAAGTTGAAAAATTAGCAAAAAAAAGTTCAATAAGTTTATTCTCACATCTTTGGCTTTCAGTTGTAGAACGACTATACAACGGAAAATAGCTCATTGTCGCACAATCGAGCTGGAAAGTTGGCTAACTTCTCGATCAACAATAACTCTGGCTCCGTTTCGAAAATTGGGCATTTGCAAAGGCTATAAGTATGTGCCACAGTGGAATCAGATTAAGCCGCCGTATCTCAAGGAATTCTTCATTGGTGGAATGGATCTATTTCTCACTGTTATAACAGACAGGAGTCTGTATGATGGCTCCGATAGGGAATGCTCTAGCAGTGAGTTCTCCAGCAGTGAGTCCTCCAGTAGTGAGCTCTCCATCGACGAATCCTCTAGCAACGAGACTTCCAGCGATTTTGATTCGGATCAGACGACGTCTTGAAGCTAGGACTAAGGAATGAAACCATTGTACACCAAGAAAAAAAAATAGAAATACTTAGAACATTGAATGCAATCTTTGAAATTAAAACAATCATGTCTCCACAATACGAATAAAGTGCAGAAATTAAGAAAACCATGAGCTAAAACAATAATAAATGCATTATAAAATGAAAGAACAATAAAGAAATATTCGAAATAAAAAGATATACTATAACTATTGTCATACAGCTAGAATACAATTTTAAAATATGTTCAATATCCTAATTAAGTTTGATTAATTAGCCTAGCATAAAAATTACAAAATTTAACTTTTCTAGTAATAACAAAGAGTTTAGATACTCACATCGAATTTCGAAGGAAGTGCAAGGAGGAAATGTATCGGGTAAATGGTATTTGCTAAAACATCTGTGGAATCTGTTGGCAGACAGTTGGCAGTTGGAAAAGTGCAAGGTGTGCACTTCATTTGGTCAATCTCCAGAAAGCAACAGCTAGAAGTGAAGTGAAGCTGTCACGATGTTGCATTCGAGGATTTTCCTTGTTGTTACCATGGAAGTCTCTGTTGTTGCTGGGCCAAAATGAAATGAATTGCCCAAAGTGCTGCCGGGTGTTTAATTTAAGTGTGCACCAACCACGCGCCACAAATCCCATCCCCTACACGTCCCTTTTCCTGTCTCATCCCCTGCCTTATTCACTCACCTCTTGCCGTCAAAAGCTAAGCTCCCTTCCCTATGCTAGGTGCAGGTGCCACACCTGACCCTGTGCCACACACGTGAGTGAGAAAGAGAGAGAGAGTGGAGGCCAAGCTGAAATTGCACGCCATTAGGACAAGTAATAGGCGAGGCGACCCGGAGTGCACTCCAAATAGTTTCTTATTGCAACTTTTAATGACTGCCGCTTTTTGCTTGAGCTGCCACGAAAATGTAATCGCCAAAATGCCAAGCTAAACCAAGGCCTCTCCCTCTGTCTCTTTCTGACTCTCTATTTATGCACATACATTGTCTACCTTTCTATTTCTCTCCCATCTTGATTCTAGGAAGACCAGCTGACAGATCGAGGTTCTGTGTTGCCAGGCTCTCCTGTTCTAAAAAACCTAATTCCATAAAACAAGGGAGTTTGCTAAAATAGCATAAAAAGCACAAAAAATAATATCACTGTAGTCCACTCTAGTGACAAAGCAATACATGCACTACTTTCAAAGCAATACGTCAAGCAATACGAAGCTATATGCCGATCAAAGGTAAGGTTTTAGCTTAAAATATTTAAATAATTAGTCTATTGGTACAAGGGCGTCGGCAGCTTTTCAAGCAGGGGGTGGCCAACATTTTTTTTTACTTTTACAATGCCGCAATAATGTTGGCAGAAATTATAATAATGAAACCTGAAACTTGGAACACTTAATGGTCATACCATATGTAAAGCCTGAGAAAAAATTTAGAACAATCGAGCCATATAAGAAAAAGTGTAAAATATTTTAGCAAATCTTAATGTATAGCTAGAGAACTTAAATTTGACATACAATTTAGTTAGGCTAAAATAGAAATTATATTTATTTTTGTTTTTTAACATCTGATTCCGAAAACTATTTTTAAATTTTTCGCATAAATACACACTTGCAACATGTAATTTTCCACGAAAAGGGGCAATAATGGGAAAAAAACATTAATACCATCTTATTATATTTATATTGACGTTTAACATTGCGTTTATATAATATACAACCAACTACAAGCAATCATATTTTTCTTTTTTTACCACGGAACACAACAATTTTTAGGTTACAAATGCTAAAAAACCTCACTTTACAGAAGCAGATAAAACAAAGTTAGATCACATAAAACAAGTAATTCATGTTGACCTTATAATATGTATAAATAGATACCTTTAATTTTGTTTTCCATCTTAATTTTCTTTAAAATTCGATAAAAGATTTAAAATGTATGCAACACGAACAAAGTGAAAACACAAATTTTTGAGAATATCGACAGGTCTTGAAAAAACTGGAATCTGTTTTTGTCAAAAATAATAAGAAAAGTTTGCATTTTAAAATTTACTTATGAATGAATGAGCTTGTAGTTTCTGTTAAATTACTTTAAAAAAGTAATTCAATAAGTCGAAGTCTGCATAAGTTGAACTTTTTCTTTGGATAACGGTGATTCGAGTTAGGGAAGTTCGACTGTATTCATAAATATGAATATATAAATTGCAAAATTCAAATAAAATGCTTAAAAATGCATTCAGCTCCTTAAATTTGTCTTTTCCGTCACTTATGATTGCATTACAAAACGGCTTTGATCATTTTGTTATTAAAATGTGTTTATCATCTGGTCTCATATCGTGTCACGACACGACAATCGCACCCCAGTTTATTGTAATGGCTGCTTAAGTGGGCTTTAAGCTGATTGCTTTACCCAACACATTTGCATACACACAGTATATTTCGAAGGGTTCCCAAGCCTCGACTAATCGCCATGTTCTGGTTCGTTCTAATGGTTCATCAGTTGATTAAATCCGGCTTAAGCTTATTAGCCGTATCAACGCAATTTGTTCCATATGGACAACTGAACTTATTGACTGTTAATTGGCGTTCGTAGTTGTTATCATTGTTTTTGTTGTTGTTGTTGTTGTTGTTGTTGTTGTCATACTTTGCGGTAAGGGTTTAAGGTTTATAGGTTAAGTGAGAGTGGGAGTGCACGTGGGATTAATACTGATAAGTCCTCAGCCCTCAAGCTTTTTAGGTATAAAATATGTTAACTGACAGTAATTAAATGGGATATTAAGCGGCTTATCAGATATTGAAATAATTGAAGAGCAATTGCAACTCTGCAGCGGATTTGCTCTTAATGCTCCACACTTTCACGCGGGGAAGAGAGAGTCGGAAAAAAGCATAAACAAAAGTGAAATTGCATTTGCCGCTTAACAGATTCAGCGGCAACATGTCTGACTGCACATGTTGCGCAACATCACGAGCTTAGCAACATGCTGCGCTGCTCAGCAGACTCAGCGGCAACAATGTTTGTCAAGCTGCCAAAAGGGATATTTTTGGGCGCTGTTGTTGTTGCTGTTGCTTGTTGCTAGTTGCTCAGAGTGGCAATGTGGTGTGATAGGAGAAGGGGGGATTGGTGGTTTAGAGGGTGGGGCGTGTGTGCAAACAAAATGCGCAAAGACAATTTGCTAGCGTATGAATTGCAAATGCAAATGAAAACTTTTGAAAATTGTATATCATTTTCAAGAGCTGTGTTTGAGGGGTGATGGGGAGAAACGGGTTGGGCAATGGGAAATGTGGAGGAGGTGGAACAGGCGGTGGTGGCATGAGTGCCTTGCAAATCACGTCGTGATATTTACAAATGGTTTCTTGTAATTAAATTAACACAAAACGTGACATTGTCACTGCCGCAGATTTTTAAGCGACACACAAGCACATACACAAAAACACACACGCACAGACAATCAGTGAGACAGGGACAGAGACAGACAGACAGACAGACACAAATCACAGCAAGGACAAAAGGCACAATGCAAAGAAGTTCCCAAATGGGAAAAGGAAGAAAGACGTCGGCCTCAACTTGCCAACCGAAATTGTAACTTTCTTTACTTAACATTACTTTGCTCTTGTACTTGATGTTGTTGTCGTTTTTTTCTTTTTACTTTGTTGTTGTTGTTGTTATTGTTGTTGCTTCAAATGAAATTTAAAACACAAATGAGCAAAAGTGCGTGACGCCCACGTTGTCTGTCCTAAAGTCTTTCTGTCTGCTTGTCTGTTTGCGTCACTGGGGATCCTGAATTGTGCCTGGACCGGCTGGAACGGCCTTAAAGTGTAGTTAGTGCTGTTCATGTGTGTGTGTGTGTGTGTGTGTGTGTGTGTGTGTAAGTGAGTGTAAGTGAGTGAGGCTCCTTGCAAAGATTAGGAATGTAATTTACAATTTACAGCATGCTCGCAAATAAATGTCGACTTCTTTTTATACAGGCACTTATGCCGAACACCACCTAACCCACTTCAGCACAACATCACCACCCACACTAAGGCACACCTTGAGCCAGCTACCCCTTCCCCATCCCATGCATCCTCCTTTCTCCTCTTCCTCCATCAACTCACGTACAGCCCTTGCTGGTTGTGCCACAAAACGATACAATATGTGTATCAAAACACATGAGCTGAATGCGAGTTGAAGATGAAGATGAAGACGACGGAGAAGGAGACAACGACGGAGATGGAGATGGAGGTGAAATTGGAGTAGGAGACGCGCTCGGAATCCGAGCTGGAGACGATGTCATTGGAGGAGGCTTCTTCAGATTTAACAGTGGCAACGGCGAAAAAAGAAAAGATTGACAGTTGTTGGCGCTGAAATGTGCAAACAAAACAGAAAAGTAGCAACAGAAGTTGCCCAAATAAAGGCACAAAAATAAAAACCGAAACGCATTCAAAACAAAACAGGGTGTTTCAGAGCTATTTTTTTTAATAATAGAAGCATAGTAAATAAAGGATTAAAAATAAATAAATATGTGTGTGCAATGAATATCGCTTCAATATTCACTTGCAAATAATTTTCAATTGACATTTTTGAGGAAGCAAAGAAGAGAGGATAATGAATGAAATTAGGATCTATCTATCGAGTCGATATTCGTTCGACTTTCTCTTCGGATGGATCGAAGAAGCTACTAAACATGTTGTACATATACATATCTATTTTACTGAGTTAGAAATACCTTAATAAGTATGTGCAGTAAAATCTTCATAATAATAAATATAATATAAAAAAAACACGAATAAATAATATATATTATTTCAGAATACAGAATATTTGGGATACGCCAGACATCAAAACCTAATTTTAAAAAGGAAAACTTTAACAATTTTGTCAAATATGTTTAAAAAGCGCGAGAAATATGTTTAAAGCGTGCAAGACACTTTGTAAAAATGTCCGATATTATCAAAAAAAAAAAAAAATTCAAGATGCTGAACAAAATAAAAATTGACTTTAAGCCAAAATATAGGCCCTATTTTCCCAAAATGCAACATTCAAGCGATGGATTTAACTTATGTATATATATTCCAGATATTATATTTTTATCATCTTTAGTCTCTGAGATCATGTATAGATAGTTCAAAGAGATACACATCAATAATGCACTTTCTAGTAACTTTCAAATTTAGATGCGAAGCACCCTGTATTTGACTAACTGACTGACTGACTGACTGAAATGTAATGTACATATATGTGAGGGAAAAGAAATCTGGAAATTCCTTATCGCACCTCAGTGTGCTGCATTAAGTGGGCCTGTGGCACGTTCACATACACCTGTGTGTGTGTGTGGGTGTGAGTGTGTATTTGAGCGTGTTAGCATGACAGAAGCGTTAGTGAGAGAAAAAGAGAGATAGAGAGAGAGAGAGGGGGGGGGGGGCATGTAAGTCACCGTTGGCGTTGCAAGCGACCGATTAACTACCCGCCAGCGTCAACGTCAACACGAAAGTATTTTCACATACCGACAGCGATATAAATGCGGACAGCAAAGGGGCAGAAGGGACAGAACAGGCAGGGGCAGAGTCAGAAGCAGTGGGAGGGACAAGCAGCAAGCATCATCCAGAAGCAACGTGTTGAGAGAGGCAAATGTATCTTGGACGTGCTGCGGCTGCTGTGAAAAAGGCACTCGTTATCAACCAGCCAACGAACTGGCTACCATCCTCAATCCTCCGTCCTCCATGCTCAATCCTCCCGTCGTGCAGAAAAACAGTCCCTGACTGATGCCACTGGAAACAGTTGCAGGATTTTTATGCAACTCCCACTTGAGGGCGCGAGGGGACGAAGTGCCTTGCTGTGAATCGTAGTTCAGTTTAGAATGGCATACATCTAATCTAATTTAGTTGTTGCCCCTTAACATAACCGTCTTCATAAATGAGAATTTTTCTTAGACATTTACGGCCCTAAGTATTCATACCTCCACGTATCCTCCATGGTCATTTGTAGCTCATGCTGACGTCAGTACAAGAGCACAACAACAGGACTTTATGGATTGAGCGTGATATGAAAACTTAATCTTGGCGTTAATTTTAATCTTCATTAAAGTTGACCAAAACATTCGTTGGAATTTATATTCTTATTTCAATTTATGATCTGTGATCACTGATGTTGTTTTATACATTATCGAGCTGAAACGACTTTAAAATATTTTAACTCGGTAAATTTCTCTGAGGATCTATCGAGTTAATTAAATCATTCATCGTAGTACTTTTGCAGAAATAAGTTCAGTTCATTTTGATAGCAGTTGACTTAATTATAAAACCTAAGCAAACAATTTAAAAAAAGTTAAGGGAAAGATGAAAAGTGCCCAAAAATTGCATTCTGTCAAAAAAAAATTATTTTAAAGAATTTAATAATATTATATTTAAATAAATATAAAGTGATTTCAATGGCAAAGTTAAGATCAAAATGACATTCTCCTTAAGAATCTGTTCTAATTTGTAAAAGTTATGAAAGTTTAAAGTGTGTCTGTTTATTAACTTGTCAACAAGTCAAAATTTGTATTAATTGCGACATGATTTAAAAAAAAATAAGGAAACGTCTCTAAATCAAATATAAAGTGTTGTAACACCAATAATTACATAGGATGTTAATTAAAAGATTAAAAGTTTGAACAAAACACATTACATTTGAATGCAGAACGAAATAGAGGTCAAACCATGACGTTCCACAACGTTGTATTTGCAATAAGACTTTTTAATTTGTGTATTGTTTTTATTCGAGTTGTATCGACAGCTCGATTCATTTTATGTTGATTTTTACATTTTGACATTAAACTCGATTTACAACACTATGTAGTTGAAAATAAAATAAATCTTATGACATCTAAAGTATCTATTATTTTATCATAGTTTCATAACATTCAGATTAATTAATATCTTTTAGCACACCGCAAAAGCTAAACGTTAACTTAAGATGTCTTGCGGTCGATTCGAAGGTCACGTAAAGTTTAAGTAGCCGGCGACCTTAACCCATTGACTTGAGTTGGCTAACTTCAGAGCAGTTCTGGTCAGGTCATTACTGAAACCTACTCGCCCCTCCCCTCCACTCAGGACTAACTAGGACTCGGCAGACATTTTGCGAGGACCGCAACAACTTAAGAAACATCAGCAAAGTCCACACAAACAAACCAACAACGAAGAACAGAATAAAAAAATGGGACGAAGCGAAAGTGAAGTGCATAAATTTTACACCTAATTAAAAAGTAAATGTTCTTTTATGCAAATCAAGTTGTAACCAAATAAATTAAGCCAGCAGAGAAAAAGAGAAAGAGAGAGATAGAGAGAGAGATTGAGAGGACAAATCCGCTTAAACTTAGTTGGGAGTCCGAGTTGAAAAAACAAGACACATATAGTACATAGATATATTTGGGGACAAGATACACTTGGAGCGAGGTGTGGTCTACTGTGAAAGTGAAAATAATGGAAAATACTGGGCACGAACACACACAGACACGCATACATATGTATATACATACATACAAAAGTTCACACTGACAAACAAGTTATGGAAGATGGCGGCATCTCAGCTCGACAGCGTGTTAATCACACTTAATCTCATTTTTATTTCTGGGTCAGCATCTTTATTTATTTTTCTTTTTTTCTTCTCTGTTTTTGTTGTGCCTGCCCTCTGTTTCTCTATCTTTCTATCTCTCTCTCTCTCTTTCGGTGTCCTTCTTTCGGCCTACCTCTTAGCCACTATTTATCTCTCACTCTCTATTTTGCCTGTTCGCTTGTTGCCCATCGCATGCAAAGCAATGGCATAGGCTCCCTTCCTCCTGCTCCCCATTGCCACGCCCCCGTCTTTCCTTTCCTTTTCTTCGCTTCATCGTCCTGCCCTGCCGTAAATATCCTTGACAAATCTTTTTGCCCTTTCGGCGCGCGAAGCGCAAATAAAAAGACATTAATTCGTTGTCGTTGTGGGTGAGCTTCGCAGTTTGCTAGCCCAAGTCCCGGACTTGTGCCACTGCCACATTCACTCTGACTTTACCCTAGTCCCTGCCCCAGTCTCTGCCTCAGTCTCAGTCGCTGCCTCAGTCACAGTCGCTGCCTCAAGTGGCGTTCCAGTCAACGCCGATGGCGCTGCCGCCGTCGCCTTTTTCTCTCTCGTTTTTTATGGCCAGGTAATTTACGTAACGAACCTGACACTTTCTAATTTATAGCATCAGGCAGCAACAACAGCAGCAGTGGCAACACCAACAACACTAACAACAACAACAACGTCAGCAACAGCGGCGACAACGCAGAATTTTCAACGTCGTCTGCGTTGACAATAGAAAGAGCCGAAAACGCTGATGATTCTGATGATACGAGTAATACTCATAATGATGTTGCTGACGATGATGATGATGATGATACGAAATGGCGATAGTCTAGTCGCCTGCCGTTTCCATTTGTGCCGTTAACCGCGTGAACTTAACAGCTGCGGGGCAGCAACAACAACAACAACAACAACAAAAAGTGCCGCTAGCTTTGTTGGCTTTAAGGGTCAGCATGCCAGTCTAAGGGGATTAACGCCAGTCACGTGACAATTGCACTATGAACGTGATTACAAACAATTTAAATAATTGCACGCAATTCGAAGATCGCCACAATGAGGTGATCATAGCAGTTAGCTTTTGACAGTGGGAACTATCGAGTTAATATCGATGTAAACGAGTTTAAATAAGGCACCGCGGAATTTTTATGACAGGAATTTCTAGTTGTTTAGTGTGCGTGGAACATAAATAAAACAGTGTGCCCATTTACGTAAAACGTGTGACGATGTACCTAAAACGTGCATGGTCACTCTGTCGAATCAGCTCTGTTTTGTAAACAGCGTCAATTTTGAAAGTTAAACTTATTACAAAAAACGAAAAAATTTAACTCTGACGATGAAAAAATTGTGTTGGTGGCTGCATTTACGAATATTTTTGCAAAAACAGTTTCATCTCACTTTTTGGTTTTGCGCGCAGTTTTTTCTACCATTTTTTCAATCGACACTAGCGAAATAATTGTCGACAATATTCCTGAGCTGTGCATCAGCTGTTCCCTCAGTCCACAAACGCTGTCGATAGGCCATTAATCGATATTTATTTGTGGATTTCGTTCAACTTGCTGGATACTCAAGAACCGAAATCGTAAACGAAAAATTTCTGCCACAGTTTTTTTTTTATGAAGTTTGGCAGGAATTTGTATTTTTCGCGGTGGTGGATATCCGGCTTACAAAGAGTTTTGCTGAAATATTTACTACCTTAACATTGTTAAGGACCTTATTTTAAATTAAATAAAGGTGTCAACAATATAAATAAATTTTGGAATCAAAAAATTGCAATTTTTATTGGAATACTTATTTCTTTTATGATTGCAATATTTAACGATTATGAATAATTTAACATATGACATTTGTATACTAAAAAATGTGTAGTTACTAAGCCCATTTTGACAGAGTAAGATACGGTCTCAGATAAATAATTGAAATATACAAATATTTTAATTTTATATTTAGCCAGACTAATTATGAGAAACTGCTCTAAATGATGCACTTTTCCAATGCATAAGTAAAAATATTTTTTATATGTAATCGTTTTTTGTATATTTTCGACTGCAGATCTTTTTAATTTAATTTAATTTTTTATTCCTAACACCACAAGTATCATATTTACTTATAACTTATCGGGCTAGTCATTAGCGTTTTTTAAGCCTTATTATTATTTAAATTATATAGAAGGAACGGAGCTTCATTGGTGCAATAATTAAGCTCCAGAAAGCTGAATGTATTATGTATATTTATTTGTAGTTTTGAGTATTAAAGCTCTGATTAAGAATGAAAGCTCTAGCAAAAATTTAACTTAGAATTGATTTTATATTGATGCTGATTTAAGTGAACTGACCCATAGCACAAAAAATGCATGTCTAATCAAATCGTTCAGCAAATTGTAGGTATCGTAGCTAAACACATGATGCCATGTCCATTTATTAAACTGAGAGCCTACTCTGAATGCTGGTCATTAGCTGGGACTTGGCTATTACTGGTCTCATCGGCAACGGCAACGGCCACATCACTTTTTCATTTAGCCTCGAGCGGCAGCTATCGGCTGGCGGGAACTGTTTCAGGGGAAATACGAAAAATAAAAATAATGTGTGCAGAGATGTGTGTGTGTTCGTATATGAACCAGACTGGGTCAGCACTGGTCAGCTGAAAAAGTGCGGTAATGGGCAACCAAATCCTCACCTAATATGCAAATTTAATGAAGTAATTCAAAGGGTCAAACCGTCAAGGGGGCAGAGCATCCACTGAGGGCATGAGTATGCCAGAGAGCGAGCATTTCATTTTAATTTAAGGGCTCCCGTTTGTCCGACACCTTCGCAAACACGGGCAGAAACTGACGGAGAGAGTGAGTGATAGAAATGAAGAGAAAGGGAGAGTGGGAGTTGGACACACAGCTGAAATAATTCACGCAATTTGCCGCACATTTTGGCCAACGCGCTGACCGAACCCGAAACTGAACCCCAGTCCCAGTTCCGATCCCAATCCCAAGCCGAATCCCTGCCCCAAATGTGGCAGACAAACGAACGCAACTTTGGCCTGTTGGTTAATTAATAAAATGACCTCTGTCGCAGCTCTACACTTTTTTAGTGTCGCCTTTTCGGCTTACAGACGCCCCCGAAACATTCTACACGCTGTTTTTTTCGCACAATGAAGACAATGGTTCAGCGAGAAAGAGAGAGACACAGGCAGGGACAACGAAAGAGAAACTAAAGACAATGGGTCAGCAGGACAGAGAAAGAGAATGCGAATGAGAAAGGGAAACTGAGGTGGCATCCAATAAGTATACAAAAGAGAGCAGGCAAAAACGATGGCCAAATAGAAATTAAGAGTTAATTGCGTTGCTATTAAATTTAATTGTCGCGCTGCGTTTACCACTCACACACACATACACACACACTCACACACACACACGTACACTCTCATACACATAAGCTGAACAGCGAATCCTGCACGTGGCCAACACAAAAGCGTTAAGATGAATGTGTGTTGAGTGTAAATGAAATGAATGGCATTTAAAGACATTTACTGCATTCACTCAGCAAGACTCCGAATTACGCCTCAATTTTATTACAGCTCACAATTAAATAAAGAGTGGAATAAAAAGAATAACAAAGTTTCGATTGGTGTTGAAACGAAGCGGTTAAGAGCAGCGTTTTCACTATTGTTTTATTTTACAACAATGCAAATAAGTTGAGAGGAGACTTTACTGAGGGTTCATAAAAGCATTGACCCAAAAAGTACGCTTTAAAAATGTTGGGAACATTTTTAACACCTGTTGACAGATACAGATTATTCATTTCAGATCATAATCGTACGCTCAGCTGATCATCAGCCTTTAAAATGAAGGAATAAAATACGTTTAGAAAATGTCTACATAATCTTGTTGAATTTTAGCAAAAATAAAGATATTTTAAAAATATATAAACTTTTAGAATAAGCTTATTATTTCACTTAATTTAACAGGTAACTTCCTAGATAGTCAAATGTAACGCTTTTGGATAAAATAAAGTGTGTTAATTCTTTGCGAGTGTCGTTATAAAAATTATAATAAGATATGTCTGCTGCCCCAGATGGTACGCAGTACACATATTGATATAAATGGGACGAGATCTGTACAAATTAAGACAGGAACAACCGCTGGCAAAATAATAAAAGTATAACAGATCATTCCCCAACTATGAAATCTATAGGATCATTATTGGTTGCAAGTGATATGAGTTTGTAGAGTAACGACTCATGGCAACAATTATGATAATGTGATGTGATGATGCACATGACAAACGACGAGTTCCTACGCCATGTTGCCCCAAATGGAGCTGAGTGTTGGCGAGCGTATAACAACTCCCGGTTGGCAGCTGGGAGTTGCCACTTGCCAGTTGCGACTCCGCAAGCACATGTCGATGCTGCACGTTGCACGTTGCACGCCAGCAGCAGCGCAGCGAGTCGGCGGCAACATAATTGAAAGCTGCATGCGTCAACATAATTTTCTGACAACTTTAGTTAAGCATGTAAATTAAGTTAAAATAACGATGACATTGAGTCACATAAGCGCAAATGCATTCAGCACACACACACACACACACACACACATGCACAAATACACACACACACACACACTAGACCGAAAGCGGGAGTTGAGCCGAGCTAAGCCCAAGCCAGCTGAGCCGGGACAGAGGCAGCGACAGCGGCAGCAGCAGCAGCGACTGTGGCAGCAGAGATGAAGGCATGCCACAGTTGCTGCCACAGGCACAGGCAGCCCCGACCCTGTGCCGGCCGTCACGTTGCGCATTTTTCTTTCGCTTGCAACACTGCTGCACGGCTGCTCGTAATTGGAGCGTGGAATATCACTCTTCATGTTATGACATTTTTTCCCCAAAAGCGAATTAATTGTGCACTGCGAGAAACGTGCGATAAGCAACACAAAGTATTAATCAAACTCAGGATTACTCCGTTGTCCTACTAGGAGCATCAAATCTTGATTAAATAAACAAACTGAGCAAACTTGCGGTATCATCTTAATATCTTAATGAAAGTCGATTTTATTACATTGATGCATCGTCACAAATATTCGAATTAACGTGCTTGAAGTACTTAAAGTCCTCAAAAATCAAATTGTCGACTTTACCGATGTATTTTTATATCACCAGAATAAGAAACTTAGCGGTAGGAAAATGAATAGACTGATGGACTATATCCCATAAATAGACTGATGACAATAAATACTTCCAATAAAAGTATTTTAGTCAACTGCAACTTGAAGCAGAACTTAACTGCGGTTGCTTCTCCATTGAATAGGCAACAACTAAATATTGAGAGCAAGCTAAAATTGCATTACATTTCAATTGAATAATGCACAAAATGCCTTAAAATTTCGGGCAGTGTATTATCTTGCCAAGCCGCACAAGTATTTATAGTACATGCAACAAACACACCGACGTATGTAGGTAGTGTGTGTGATAGTGCAGCGATGTTGCGGCTGCCTGGCTGTGGCACAACACACACACACACCAACAGATGATAACGGTAACGTGCGCCTAGCAATATGCAAAGCAAACCGTTAAGCAGAAATAGATACCGACGTCAAGGTTACATGCCCGCGCTAACCCAACCAAGTCTATCATACACATGCAATAACTACACACTTATACACACACACACAACATTCGACGCATCACTCGACACACACTCACACACACACACACACAAGCACACGTTTGTTTTTTGTTGTAAGCATGAGACAATGTTCGCATTTTCTTGGCTAACAGCGCTGCCCTTTTGCCACCAGCTACTGTGAATGGATGGGGGAGACGTTGCTTGTGGCAGACGCAACTAAAAGACACGCGCGTTGCACGTTGCAGGTTGCAAAAATATGAAAAACAGATGAAAAATGAAAATACGAGTAATGTTCGCTCGTTAGGCTCGCTGCAATGCCAAAAAATAATAAGACACTTGTTTGGCAGTCTGATTGTTTGGCATACGCAGTAAATGTGCGAGGAATGATCATTTAAATTCACATTAATGCAGACAAATATAAGAAGTCTTATAAGAAACAAACATATATATGTATTAAAATCGGCTTTAAGAATTTTACCTTCCCTATGGTATTATGTGCAATGACCAATGATCATAGGTAAATATTTAAGCCTGAGTTCATTCATGCAAATATTAGAACTTATTTACGAGAATGCCTTCACCAGAATTCCAACTTCGATAAGAATACAGTCCTCATTATTTATTTATCTAATGTCAATACAAAGCAGTCAGCAATTATTTATTTACATACTTCTTATAAATAAAAAAATGCGAATTTAAATTAACAATTAAGATAAGTTATATAAAATAAAATTATATTTTGAAGGAATAAAATATTGAATAATTCTGAGAGTTTAACAAAGATAATCGAGTAATCAAAGGAAGAAGTTTCATTGTTATTAAGTTGCTCCGGTTTCTTAACATTGAATAGGAATTGAATAACTAAATTCCTGAATTAGTCAATGAGTGTTTCCTAGGACTTAATTGCAAGATATAAATGCTGGAACCAACAGAACTATGTAATTTTTAGCTAATCAAATCACCTTATTGTAGAAAGTATTAATATGGACAACATTTTTTGGGCTGGGATTGACGACAGGCTATGTTTTTATTTTGTGCGCACTATGCGTATGCGTAATATTGGAAAAACAATTTGACGTTGCTTAATGTGTTGTCATGCCAGGTTGCCCGACACTGTCCCCATTTTAAAGTCATTAAAACTAAAGTAAACAACAAAAAGCACAAATCCGATCAGCTACAAGGCTATCGCTAACACATCTGCATCAGCAACCACATCGCCTTTGTCTCTGCTATTGCCTTTGCCATTGCCACGCCTCGTCGCCGTCAACTTGCGTTGTTATCCGCATCTCCAAAGCGTTGTTCATGCTCATTCTCATTGGCAGCGTCATGGATGGCCAACAACTTTTCTGTTGACCATTGAAGTGACTCCTCCTTTATTCGGTGCTTTTTACAACAGTGGCAAAAGCAACAACAACAACAACACGGGTCACAACTGTTATTAACGAGAACGCCCACAATGCCCGTAAAGTGCTTCATATTACGCCACTAATTGCATAATTTTGTTGCCATTTTTATTAGTCTCGCAGTGCGATGCTCCCGCCTTTGATGTCGCCAACAGACCATCACCCATCTACCAGCTATCATCTCCTATCCACTATCCACTATCTACCATTTTCCATCTCCCATCTGCCATCACCATCACCATCATCGTCATCATCATCATCATCGACCACTGACTTTCCGCATACTCGTTGTTTTTCCACTTGCTCCAGCTTGAGAAGAGAGTTTTTTGTATTCCATTTAGGTTGGGATACGAGTACTCGTACTTGTATTCATTCGACAGTGCTAGCCGAATTCCAATGGACGCCCACAATTGTCATTTGATTATTATATAACGATACTATTTATTGCATAGCATGTACCTTGTACAATACAATCTCGAGATTGCCAGAGATTCGACTTCATTCCATGCCACATGCCACAGATTGTCTCCTTTTCGTTTCCTATAAGTTCGCTTTGAGTTATTTTTTGTCTTTGTTCAGCGGATTGCAATGGGCACAAGTCCTTATAAGTGGCATGAATATATTATAGATGAGTTACTAATGTGGGAACAAGTTCAACTGAAATGATTTTAATTTAGTTTGTTTTGCAATTTTAATAGTGATCGCAATATAACTTTACCTGCAATACCATGTAAACAAATATCATTATAATATTATTTGCTTAACTTTTCTATTTATATTTTCTTTGACATGATCCAAATGAATTGACGAATTAGTTGAATTCAGGATAGATCAAAGAGACTACAGATGATTTTCTCAATCGTCCAATTTAGTTATTTTTGAATAAATTGTGTAGCCACTTTTTCTATAATGATTTATCCTGAAACTCAAAAAGTGCAGAACAAATCTTCTATACTGTAATTATAAAGGATTAGTTAGATTTTTAATATTTGTAATAGTGTAAAAATCTTTAGATATGTTACAAAATTGTATTATAATTATAAATTCTATAATGCGAAACGGAAATTTAAAAATAGTTTTACAGCCTTTCCCATTGGTTCTCAATGTACTTAAAATTATCCAACATATTTTGATATTAACGATATTGGTTTTCTTGAAGCAATTGCACTTTCTGGTCAGTTTCAGGATGAGATCTTGAGATAGAAGTACCAAGAACATCTCTATTGTAACGTAAATTGAATATAAATGGTATTGCCAGAATGTTCTGAATGCTCTTAGGTATGCACATATGTATAAATGTCTGTTTCGTATCCTGTTCTCGCCACATGTCCTGCTCGATTAAACAGCACTTTTCAATGAATATGGCAATGGGCATGGCAAATGGCAAATGGCAAGGACATACTTTATAGACGCTTAATAACCATTTTTCTGCCAACAAGAGTTGTTGTTGTTGTTGTCTTACCAAATGGTCAGGGGAGTCACCTCTGGGATAAACCGAAAGCTCTGTCTGCTTTCGGGTACTTGCCACATGGCGTTGCACAGATTCTACCTGACAGATTTAATGGGTGCAAAAATACTGGTTACCATAATATGGTCATATTGCTATTGCTATTCTTGTTGTTGCTAGTGTTGTTGTCGTAGCTATTGTTATTGCTGTTGTTGTTGTTGTTGTTGTGGGCATTAGTATCCGCTATCCATGTTGAGCATCTGAGCAGTTGAGTCAGCGACAACTGAGTTGGAAACAAATACAAACAGAGAAAAACAGAGAGAGAGAGAAAAGGGACATGTTGTTTGGGATCCTTTCATGTACATGTGTCTGCGTATTTGTTTGTGAATGAAGTTGTTTAAATTTCGCAAGGGTTCATTAGACAGCGGAAATATTACGTTGAGCGTCAATGCACGACCGAGCTTTGTGCCCGAGGTCCAAGGTCCCTTTCCAGGACTAACCAATATGTACATATGTATCTAAATTCTTTTGTAGACAAATTATAATATTATCGAAATCGAATTGTCAAACAGTTGTTTTAGCACTTTTGTTTAACGATGCAACATTAAAATTAAACCTTACTCAACTTCACGCTTTAAAAAAGGATTTTAGATGTGATGAAATATTGAATATCTTATCTAATTATCTCCATAGCAAAAACAGTCATAAATTTATTGTTTTCCATTATTTGAAATACACGTATATTAGAAATTTCTAATCGTGTTCTTAAGTTTTTGATCATCATTTGTGTAAGGCTATCTAGCATAGCTCGCAAATAACTGTCGACCGTTTTTTTTCTTGCGCTCTCGTTGCGCGCACAACCGAAAAAGTTCGTACTCTGTCGCTCTCGCTCTGAGCAAGAGACTCTTGCTGTCTTCATTTATGTTTCTGTTGAGCTCTTTTCGTTGAGCTCTTTGTATGTCGGTCTTTCAATGAGCAGTGCGTAAAGAGCGAAACGAAAAACGCTCGCACAATGAGACACAGCAAAACACCGTTTGACCGAAAAACTCAACGCAAACGGTCTTCTCCCAAATTAAATTTAAAGAATTGGTGCACTTTTTTATTCGTGTCTCATCCCATTTTGCACAACAAATATTTGACAACTTCACACACTCAATTCACGATCGCAATTAATGAATTTCGTCTGCAAAACAGACGCTTAGGCAAGCAAATGCCTATGCGTGTGAATGTATACCAATACATATGCAAAATACCGTTTGCTTCATTGAACACGATGAAACGGTATTGGAACAACGAGAACAAAACAAAATAGAAAAAAACGTTTCGCTCCGAGCGCGAGCGAGCTCATTTAAGAACCGAAAAAACAGTTGCTCGCTGAGTCTTTTCGTAAAGAGTAAGCAAAAGACACTTATTTGCAGACAACGAGAAACGGTCAACAGTTATTTGCGAGCTATGCTATCTAGTTTTAACTACAACAAAATCAGATCCAATATGTTGCTTAATTTACAAATATTCATTTGTATGAACTATAAATATCTTAATTTTGATATGCAGTCGAACTTCCCTAACTCGAGCTTCTCTCACTCGAATTTTCTCTAACTCGAACAAAATCGAGTGGCAATAGCGCAAATTTCATTCAATTCCGCTTCCACAACTCGAACTTCCATAAGCCGAATTTCTCCATAATTCGAACAAAAATATTGGTCTGTATTTCTTTAAGTCGAATTTTTCGGGAAAATCCCCAATAAAGTTTGAGTTTTTTTTCGTTTCTATTTTATTTTTTTGTTAGCGGCTCGTTTGGATATGTAATATTGATGTACATTAACAATATTAGATATGATTAAATATTGCATAAACAATTACTTAGGCTTGTGAAATTGCTATAGGAAAGATGTTTGTAACATAATGTACTTCTTTGTCAGCTCATCAGCGCAAGATTATTTACCATGGCACCATCACATTTATTAAAATGTTTATCGCTTAACGAAATATTCAAACTTATTAGTAAAGGAACTCGAAAGTGGACCAAAAAATTGGAGTGGCTGAAAAATATGGTATTCCAGCGAAACCAGTTTTCATTATATTAAAAGATAAAAAATGAATAATGATGCCATTTGAATCGGGAACTTCTGCTGGATACAGAAAAAGAGCGAAAAAACCAATTTATGAGAATATCGACAGGTCTTGAACAAACTGGAATCTATTTTTGTTGAAAATAACAAGAAAAGTTTGCAATTTGAAATGCATTTATGAATGAATGAAATTGTAGTTTATTTTAAAAAATTTAAAAAAAAAATCCATAGCTTGAAGTCTCCATAACTCGAACTTTTTCTTGGATAATGGTGATTCAAGTAAGGGAAGTTAGGGAATTAAGCTTTAATTTTCATGCAGGAAACTGACATAATAGAGCTCATCTATTTTCATTCATTTAATTGGGTGTAATTTTCTCACTTTTATGCATCAACTATTAAATTTATTTTAAATAACAGTTCTAAAACAGATAAGTAAAACTTTATCTAAGCACCGATAATTGAAGAAACTTTTTGGAGAAATTATGTTCTTGCCATCATCTTAAAGTTCATATGTGTTTGAAACACGAATGTTTTCAATTTTAATTGAAATCGGAAGTCGCAACGAGGCCGGATCGTTAGTTTTATGATCTTTAGCTCGTGCTTAAACCGCAGCGATAAATGAAAACCCGCACTTTTCCGCTCAATTCAACAAAATGGCGCATTTCCTGCACCTACATACGTGACACTGGCAGTTCTTTAGCAGGACAGACAACGAGAGAGAGAGAGAGAGAGACAGAGGGAACGAGTATAGTGCAAGCGAGATGAAACATATGCGGAGATTACGTATTCAGCAATGCATGAAGTTTAAAAAGTTTCAAGCCCATAAGCCACAATGGCCACGTCTCTCCAGGCTTGACATTTATTATCTGCCGGTTTGGCCCAAAATGAAGTTGTGGCCTCTTTCGTCTTCCAAAAAGGCGCCCCCACACACGCATCAGAGAGAGGGAAAGAGGTAGAGGAGGAGGAAGAGGGAGAGAGTGAGAGTGAGACTGAGAAGGCGAGGGCGGGGAGGGTAGCTGACATCCCGTCGCTGCTCGTTTGCGGTCGACGTCGACGTCGGCGACATTTGCATGCCCGGCTGGCCATTTAACGTGTCCGTGTTCGTGTCTTCGAGGAGGAGCTAGAGCTGGAGCTGGAGATTGGAGGCGGCATTGTGGGGGCGTGTTCCCTGGCCCTTTGATTTCGTTGGCTTGTCGAGTGTGGGCGACACTCGGCCACTGTTCTCGCCTATTACGCAGTCCGCACACGTTTCTCGTAAATGTGCATTTTTCGCTAAATGTTTTGTAAATGTTTCCGTTCCCAACTTTATAATTAGTTGGCGTGAGGGCGACTGACGCAAAAGAAAACGCAGCGTCGCACCGCACCACATCACACCGCACCACAACGCACCGCTCAGTGCAACAGGAAGCGGAAAACGAGAAAAAGCACTGCGGAAATTGTGTAAGTTAAGCGGCTGCCACAGTCGAAAGTCCATAGTCCATAGTCCACAGTCCATAGTACGGAGTCCGCAGTCCACATTCTGCAGCACGCAGCAAGTGTCTACGAGTATGTGGCACCATTCTGAGGCCTTGCCTCAGATAACAAGCTCAAGTGCCGCCACAGCATGCAGATAACTGCACATATTTAATGCATACTCGCAACAGAACACAACTGAACAGAGCAAAAACAAAAGAAAATAGTTCCAGTTTAAAATCCCAGCCGGGAATTCAGTCATGTGGTGAACGAATTCTATACGGCCGCTGTACAGAACGCTTCAGATTTAAGTTGCACATCCCTGATTCTGCAAACTTTCATTAGCGCGCTCTGTAGTCAGAATCGATCGTCTCTAAGTGTGAAATCCCCGCAGCAAAGTCCGCTATGAGTTCGCTCGTTTGCATGAGTTTCTCATAGTGTTTGGTTGTACAAGACGCTGCTTAGAATCGTTTGCGTCGTGGTAAAAGTTCCCTGCAACAAAGTCCGCTACGAACTCGAACGTTTTAGTGAGTTCGACATAGCGTTCTGCTGCAGAGAACGCTGCTTGGAAATCTTTCTGAGCTGTGTGAAATACATGCAGCAAACTCCGCTATGAGTTCGCTCGTTTGCTTGAGTTTGACACTGCGTTCTGTTGCAGAAAACGCTGCTTGGATTTTTTCTTTGTTTCTTTGTTTGTATTCACTTTTGTAGGGTTGTCATAGGGTTTTGCAGCAGCTATTGCAGTGTACAAAAAAACTCGATCAGCTACATTTTGTATGGGTTGCAACCCTTTTTGTGTGTATTTCATGCAGTTTTTCTTTTGCGTTTTAGTTAAGTGTTAGCTCGTGTTGCGTAAGCAACATAACTGAAGCGGTAAGTTAAATATATTTAATGCGTATTTTAATATAATTTACAAATAAAACACAATTAATATATTACAGTCTACCACATTCGGCAGTGCTACTGTTTTGAATACTTATACACACAAGCCAGGTAAGTAAAATACAAAACACATAAAATACCACATTTGTAATTATTGTTTGTTTTTTCTTTCTTTTCAGTGTTCTTATATATCTAAATTAGTTTAAGTTACTGTTAGAACGTAATAAAAGAATGTAAATCAATGTTTAAATAAAATTATTAACTAAAAATATGTATAAACATTTTATTTCTACTGCCGTGCAGATTTGCCGCTCATTAGGGGTGGGGTATTTCAATAAGAATTCCAACCAGATTTCATACTAGAACCAGCCAGAATTCCAACTAGAATTTGTATGCAGCAGAAATACGCATACAGAAAAGTATGCAGCCGAACCTTACGAAGAACTCACTTAAACGTTCGACTTCGTAGCGGAACCTGCCGCGCGGTTTTATAAATTTCCTACAGAGAATTGTGGCCACGCATGTATAAAAGCGAATGAGGGTTTTACACGAACTCGGCGCGCAGAACTGTGAGCGCGCTGTACGAATTCTGTACAGTTTTCTGCGACAAATTTACTATTGGGATTCTTGATATTCGCGTGTATTTTTTAAGTCCATATATGTATTCAGAACATAATTGTTGATGTTAAAAAAAATGACAAATAAGCCCTAAATAAAAATAATATAAGTGAACAAATTCTCATCAAATTTATGATCAAAATACTTGCTTAAGGCCCTATTCTCTTTCAGCAAAAAATTTTTTTCGACTTTTTTTTTTTGCATTTATTTATAGCTTGGGTAGTTGTGAATATGCCCCTAAAAGGATTTTTAGAAATTCGAAATACTTAAGGAGATATGGCCATTTTTATCCAGCAATGTTAATGTTAATGCATGTGAAGTCAAAACTTTGAACGCGTTTATCTCGAAACCACGTTTTTCGAGCTGGCGGCCACGATTCCGCCAGTTCTACTGAACCGATTTGGATGAAACTAAGTTTAATCGACGTAGAATTGTCACCATTCTGGCCCGTAGTAAAATAAAAATTTTGCGATTTTTTTTACTATTTTTTTTTTACACTAAACTACAAAAAAATGGGTCCAAATTGAAATTTTTTTTGGAATGGCCGCCATTTTGTCAAAAAAAATCGCAAAATTTGTATTTTACTACGGGCCAGAATTACATCTATACTGATTATAACCCCGTTTTTTTTTTTCATTTCCGACGCTCCGGAGACCCGGAATCGTGGCCGCCGTGACGACACCTTTTTTTTGCACCACCAACTTTGAAGTCTCATTACTTTTTGAGCAGCCCTCGTATCGCGGCGAAACAATTTTTTTATTTTCTTTCATTCATTACTAATTCAATAAAAAAAACAAAATTCAAATATATTTTTGCGTTTTCAAATGAGAATTTTTTCAAAAAAAGGTCCAAAAACAGCAAGCTGAAGGAGAATAGGGCCTTAAAGTGAAATGAAACCTGTACTTAAATCAAGGATGGTCAAACTTTTTTTAAAGGATTATTTATGTATACAATTTAATATCCCTCGTCAGACATTTTGGGGCATGGAAATGTTTTTGTCACTAGACTTTTACATCTTAAAAAGTTCAATGTTGCTCTGATTTCTTCTCTTCTTTAATTCGACATTGGAAAGATACTGCATTCTTAATAGCTTTGAAAACTTGCTATACTTGTTATTATTAATCCTACTTATTATACTCAATATTTTATCGATCATAGTTTGGTCAGCTGCTTATTATTTTCAGTTGAATTGATATTTATAAATATATATACATATGTATGTATATATTCAAGTCTAAAAAGGCTTCTCTAAGTATTTTAATGTTTCCTCAGACACAACAGTTTTCTATCTTTTAATAGGGGAATGGAAATGTTTTTGTCACTAGACTTTTACATCTTAAAAAGTTCAATGTTGCTCAGATTTCTTCTCTTCTTTAATTCGACAGTGGAAAGATACTGCATTCTTAATAACTTTGAAAACTTGCTATACTTGCTATTATTAATCCTACTTATTATACTCAATATTTTATCGATCATAGTTTGGTCAGCTGCTTATTATTTTCAGTTGAATTGATATTTATAAATATATATACATATGTATGCATATATTCAAGTCTAAAAAGGCTTCTCTAAGTATTTTAATGTTTCCTCAGACACAACAGTTTTCTATCTTTTAATCACTCTCTTAGTCTGTCATTGTATCGATAGCTGTTCGTCTTTTTGCCACCAGATTGACACCCTTTCATTCTCTTTTACTCTCTCGTTTGATCACTGCGCTGATTGCCCTGATTCGTAGGGACATTATTTTGTGAAGTTTACGGCTCAACAGGTGCCGCTTTGAAGACACGTGGCATTTAGCCAAAAGGTATGTAGATGCCTCCTTGTGGTAATCAACAAACTGCTGCAATCTCATCGAGGCAATCCTTGGAATCCTTTCATATGCACATGGTGTGTCTGGCAGGGATAGGTAAGGCGATAGGTAAGCAGGTAGACAAGGAGTAAATAGGGATGGAGGGTTATCCACAACCATGTCTATTGGGAGGAACGTCGACGAGGCAGTTTAATTAGATTTTCAGACGAGATGTGCGCCGCGTGATTGAGGATTGAGGATTGTGGATTGAGTCGCAGCTGACTGAATCACGCAACTGCCACCTGCCCCATCAGACGGAGGAGTGGTTGCTCCAATTGAAGTTTTAATTAAAAGCAACTACACAACAGCCAAGGCAACTGCATCCAAGAGCTACACGAGGCAACAGACAAGAGGCTTAAGCTGCGCATTTGCAGCACCTGATGCTCCCAGCGACTTATTAAAAGCTGTCAGCGTTATGCTAATTAGGCAACCTAACCAAAAAACGTCGCCGCAAATCAATCAAGATACGCTCCCCAGAGGCGTCTTCCCTTGAACCTTCTTTTATTCAGCAAACAAGTGATAATATTCTTAACGAGATACTCTTTGTACCCAGTTCACATAGAGACAAGTTACAGAGGTAGCAGTTAAGACTAAGGTTAACATGAAATGAAATATTTAGGTTACTGAGAATGTATAAAATATATATGGTTATGTCTGTCAAAGATAAGGACATAATTGGGTGAAATACAATGACCATATTCCCCAGGCAACATGCTCCCTGATCAAGTATAACACAAATTTTACAAATATTCTATATGATGAGACCGAAAAGTAGCAGAATCAAATCAAAGTAGCATTTTATATGTATGATGTCTGTGAAAAAAAGATTAGGACTGTATGGCTAAGAATAAAATGATTTTTGATGAATTTGATAATGAGTATGTTTGGTTTTTACTTCAGATACCCAGAAAAAAGTCCATTCTAAAATTAAAGTTCCAAATTCTTGATTTTATTATGTACTTTTTAAAACAATATGTGGACATCCACACAGCTTTAAAGTAGTCAACAAATTCTAAAACATTAAGAAAATCTAGGATTATCGAACTTCCGACACCGTTGGGATTGATTTTGTACCGGAATCCCGTATTTTTCCGTGTATGTACTGATGTGATTTGCAATAGTTGCTATTTAATTAAAAAATTCGGTTATTTTCGAGCATGTAAGCGACTTTCTCAATAAGCTCGATATTTGTATCATATCCTGCTGGCATAATCTATGATTACAGGGTATAGAAAGGCCAACAAATTAACGGTACGGCCGTCCAACGCATGCTGATTAGCGGTAAGCGTAATCAGGCCAAAGGCGACAGGGCATCCAATTTCAATGCAAATTTCTTAGCAGCTCAACATTTTCTAACAAAATTAAAAGTAACAGCAGTTCCGTTCAAATTCCGCCCACTCACGCGCGCCCTCTTTCTCTCTCTCTCTTTTCTCTCTTTCTCTCTCTCTTCATTTGCTCTTCTCTGTCTTCCGTGGAGTGTTTTTAGTTTAACTTTATGACTCTTTTGAGCCTGGTCAGCTATTCGAACTGAAGTGGCAATAAACTTAGTAAAATTTGATGAAATTTCAGTTATGCTTAAGGAACACATCCAAGAATTATTATAATCGCACCTATAGTGCTGCTTTCGTCACTAGCGCGGACTGCCGTCCGCAGTGATTCCCAAATGGTTTACTACCTGTTCGAGCTGCCACGTTTTTATTCATTTTCATTGTGGCCATGAAGTTTTTTGGATATTTAACAACAATTTAAAACAAATTTACAAACTGGCCAGCAATAAATCCAGCGAATATGTTGACTTCCCTGGATCTGCTGTTGCTGTTGATGTTATTATTGTTGTTTTTTGATTTTGTTTCGCCTTCTGTTGCTGCCACAAAGAGTAGCAACAACTGCGCATAAAAAGGAAAAGTTCAAGTGTCGAGTACTAAATAAATTTTGCTAGTTGCCCGGCAGCGACTTGGCAGCGTTTTTAAGGTAAAGGAAAGGGGATGGTGGCAAGTGGCAAGTGGCAGTGGCAGTGGCAGCGTTTGCTGATGAGGAAACGGAAATGGAACATGAACGGAAGTGCCGACCAGCTGTCAGAGTTGCGGTGTGGCGAGCTCCTTCACATCGAATCTCGAACTCGAACTCGAGTTGGCAAAAGGTGTTTATTGAAACGTTTAACGCTGCTGGCTGAAGGTCAAAACGATTGCTGCATGAACGCTTCGTTGCATGCCCCATGCAACAAACGGAATTCGTGGCAAGTGGAAGGCGTGGCAAGCTTTAAAGAACAACAAACACGTTTAAAGTGCAGAGTTCAAACCCATGTATGCATCCATCTATCGAAAATATCTGTGTGCAAAGGCAAAATCTAAACTTGACAGTCGACAAGTTGCAACGCGTTGTGCGTGTGTGTGTGGCAAGGAAGGTTGCAATGTGTCGCCTGCAGGGGCAACCATTTCGGTTGTGCGACATTATTAGCTATTTGAGGCAGCCACTGAAACAGACAAGTAAACGAGCTGCCGGCGCCAGGGAAGCTCCTCAGCCGTCGGCTCCTCAGCAGCTCTTCTTGCCACCGATGGCAGCAACAACCCGTGGCAAGTGCAATATACAACTCGCACAACACCAGCAACATTGACAACGCCGTGTTTCTATGCAACATTGACAACTTGGCGTGACGCGAGTGATGCCACAACGCAACGTAGCTCGTTGTTGCCACTTCCACTGCCACTGCCACAGTTGTTGCTACAGTTGCCCGTTACTGCAACATTCACATTACTGATATTGCTGCTGCTGCTATTCCTGTTGCTGTTCACAGCCAAGTCATAAAAGTTTTCTGGTTTAGACTGTCGTATTTTCTGGGCGTGGCATGGGGGCAACTGCCGTGGCAGACGCCACGTGTGCCAGTTAAAAATCTCAAAATGAAATGCAAATGTAAGGCAAATGTAAAATGCACTGCAACAAAACTCGCAGCATTTTATCATGTAAAACGGTCTACAATCATAAGCTAGTCGAAACGATTTGTCAAGGAAATATTTTTAATTTAGGCAAAAGATAACATTTTTAATTTTGATTGGCAAAACAAATATGTACCTTTTCCTAATTTGTACTGTTCAGAATAATCATTTATAGAATCCTTGATAAAAGCTATGCCTAAATATTTATGTTATTTTACTTTTAGTTAAGGTAATTTTCTTGCTGCTTTTTCTTTATCTGAGACTGTTCCGTTATCTCCGCATAAAAGTGTAAAATAAAAAGACAGCTTTAAAAGGCTTGCATATTTGTTAGCATAAAAATCATTCTCTACATTATTCTATAATATCTTTTGTGAAGCATTAACATGTTAATTTGCTTATCGCAGATTTTTGCAAATTTGTACTAAGTGCATTTAAAAAATTAGAGTCAATTTTAGTCGCGTGCTGAACATTTCTTAAATTTATTGCCAACATAGTGTTCAGAACTTACCTTTACCTTTACCTTTTTTTTCTTTTTTTGTTTTAGTTATATATTAATATTTTATAACTCTGAAGCACGAATATCGCGATGGTGATCCAGGAAATGTTAAAAAGATATGATAAAAATAATTAAAAGTTCAAATTAACTGTATAAAATTAAAAATATTTTGTATAATCTTCTTATATGTAAGTGTCAGGTTGCTTGCAAGCAGCTCTGATGTTGCACCAGGAAATGTTCTCAGCGTGTTGCATGCAGCTGCTTCGCATAAAGCTGCCACTGCCGGAGCTGTTACAGCATCTTTGTCAGTCTGCATGTGTGTGTGTGTGGCTGTGACTATATTACATTTTATGTCAAATGCAAAGCGTACGCAATATTGACAGACGCTGGCGTTGCTGCACGAGGCACGGAAACGGATGCGGACGCCACCTGTTCCGAGTCCGGGTCTGAGTACGGGTCCGGGTCTGGGTTCGGGTCCGGGGATGCTGTGTCGGCATGTCAAGCTAATGTTAGCTTATTTTCCTATTTTGGCATGCCTTGCGGCATGCCGGAAGTGCCCCAGCCACGCCCACACCCAAGTCAAACATATTTTCAAATAAAGAATACAATCTTTACAATTCTAGACAAGCAGCACGGGGTAGGCAATGCCACGCCCATTTTTAATACATAGAACAACTGCAAGCTGCAAATCTAGAAGGGCTCCCCAATAGGCTTGATGGTCAGCTCGTGCACCTGGACATGCGGAGGCGTGGCCAAGGCGTACATAATACCAGCTGAAATGTCCTCCGGCCGCAGCAAGGGGAGAGTCCTAAATGCGTCGGGCAAAATCTCCGTGTCGGTGATACCCGGACTGATGCTCTGCAAATCAAGTCAAGTACAGGTCAAGCAAGTAATGTATGTATTTAAATATCAATCACAATCACACAGACTCACCGTCACTTTGATCTGCGTGTTGAAGCCATTGAACTCCTGGCGAAGGATTTCGAGAAGCGCCGTAACGCCATACTTCGATATGGGATACATGTTGAGGGCCTGCAGCTCGCCGCCCGGGGGATTGATAATATGGTGTCCAGTCAGGCTGTTGATCAGCACCACATGACCTGCCACCTCACGCTGCCGCATGGAGCGAAAGGCACGCTGGGTGCAGATGATCCCGCCCATGAGGTTGACCTGCAACACATGCTGCAGCTGCTCCCGCTGCATGGTCAACAGCTGGCCAGAGTAGACAATGCCCGCATTGTTAATCAGTATATCAATGCCGCCCAGTTGTGCCTCGATCCAATCAAAGGCAGCTGCCACCGATGTCGACAAGCCCACGTCGCATTTGACCGCATGGAATCGGGACTGCAGCTCCTCCGGCAGCTCCTCCTTCAGCGCCTCCATGCGTTCCACACGCCGTGCTAGTCCGACTACAACGAGTCCTGCCCGCACCAGATCCTTGGCCACAGCGGCTCCAATCCCTGAGCTGGCACCCGTTACGACAGCTATTTTATCCTGCCAACGTTCCATAATTCCACTTGAATTTACTTTTTCCGCTTATTGATAGTTCCTACACAGATAAAACATACGGATTTCCGGAATAAAATCAACCCCAACGTTGTCAAAAATTCGGTAATATTGATATTTCCTAAATTGAGCATAAAATACTTGATTCAAGTACATACAATTTTATATTCCTTCTTCGCAAATACTTTGATTATCCGAGCTATATAGGAAATTTTTCAGTGAAATCAAATGCGTTAGGGTGTTTTGACCAGGGATTAAAATCGAAACGAATATCGGTTTTAGTTACGGTTTCGGTTATGTTCGCATTTAGGTTTTCGGTTATCGGTTACGCCAACTGTTTAATTTAAGGTTTCGTAACGGTGAACCGGTTTTTGGATGTTTCGGTTTTGAAATACCGGTGTGGATTCGGCTCACAAAAATATAATTATATTAATAATATAATATTAATTAAAAAGGCAAATTTAAAAAATGGAAATAAAAAAATAAAATACAAAACTAATAATACAAAATATCAGAGATCCGACTTACGAGTCGGAAAAAAACGAAACCGGTTCTAATCTTTAATCTATCGTTTAAAATTATTTTAGATTAATTTAATTTTCATAATAAGAATTGGAAATATAACATGCTTTTTAAATTGTATTTAAAAGTTACACCATAACTCTTATTTGAAATTTTTAAAATAACAATCAAAATTAAAACATTTTTCAATTTCTATTATATACATATTATTTATGAAAAACCGAAATCAACCCTTTTAAATTAAACGGTTACTAAACGGCTATTTCGGTTTACAGAGTTTCGGTTTTAAGGTTTCGGTCAAATTAAAATATTCTTTTTCGGTTACGGTTTTAGTTACGGTTTTAATCCCTGAATTTGACTATTTTAATACTGAGTGTTTGACTCCTGAATATTTACTTAAAAAATGCATGATAAAATCAGAATTTTAAACTTGAATTTAAGAATGGATTTTTTTCTTACTTCGTGCGCCGTTGAACGGAGCGTTTTTGCAACTGACTGTCGTCCACAAGAGTGCCTCCAATATATTGGACACCGAAGTGCCTTCCCCTTTCACCTCTTTTACTTCCCTTCTCGCACATTTCTCCAGGCTTCGAGTAGCTCACATGTCAAGTTCTCAATTGAAATTTACGCCCCTCTTCTGAATTTAATAATTAAGCAGGCGGGCGACTCAATTCGTCACTTTGCCGCTTGTTAATTGAGCAATTAGGCATTTTGGAAATGTTGATAAATGTTATGTGGTACTTTTCGCGACAAATGACTCTAATAATCTCCACCCGCAGCTAACCCTTCAGCTGTGGGGCCCACATGTCAATTTCACTCATTCATCAATTTTTCGAGGTCAGCCAAAATTGGCATATTTGGTACACTGAGCTAAAGATTAATGAACTTCATTTATTTACATATTGTCTGTCCTTCCAAAAATAAAATTAATATAATTTTCTTGATTAAATTCTACACAGTTTCGTGCACTAATGACATAGTAATATACCCTATAATATACCCTGGGCCTAGGCCTCGGCATACCGAAAATTTGATGCTCATGCAACTCTCAGCAGCTACTTACATACATACATACATATATGCTGAAAATTAGAATCACAATGTCGCTTCCTTCATCGTCGACAAGAAAGCATTAACAACGTCGTAGTTTTTCGGCGTAGCTGAAAAATTCTTGTTGACCCCAGCAACAACAAGAACTCACAGCAAATGCGTTGTGTCGAGTCGAGGCACTGAGCACAAATAATTTACACAATAAATTTATTTCCTATCTGTGCATTTTTATTATAATATTGGACTAATTGGTATATTTATTATATGGTTTTGCACAAAAACAGATCGATTGATAAATATGTCTAAATAATCAATATCCATTAATTGGTATTTAATTCTTTTTCTTTAGTATGATTATTAGCATTTGAATCTTTTCTTAAGAGTGCTCCCTTTAGAAGGGCTCTCCCATGGGCTTGATGGTCACCTCGTGCACTTGCACATGCGGGGGCGTGGCCAAGGCGTACAAGATCGCATTGGCCACATCCTCTGGCTGCAGCATCGGCAGTCGCTTATAGGCCTGCGGCACCAGGTCCGTGTCCACCAGACCTGGACTAATGCTCTAGAGTGGAGTTAACATTAGTGTTGAAATAAGGGTAAACCTGTCTACTTACCGTGACCTTAATCTGGGTCTTGAGGTCGCGAAACTCCTGACGGAAAAGCTCCGTCATGGCGGTCAGAGCATGCTTCGTGGCCGGATACATGTTGAGCTCCTGGAGGCAGCCGGGCAGCGGATTGAATAGATAGTGGCCAACAATGCTGTTGATCAACACCACATGACCGGGTGTATTTCGTCGACTGATGGATTGAAAGGCGCGTTGCGTACAGTAAACCACGCCCATGACGTTCGTCTGCAGCATCTGCTGCACCTTGTCTAGGGGCATGGTCACCAGCTGTCCACCTGACAGCTTGCCCGCATTATTGATCAGAATATCCGGTCCTCCCAACTCCGTTTCAATCCAATCGAAGGCGTCATTTACCGACTGCACATTCGTGACATCGCACTGCTTTATGTGCATCTGTGAGCGCTGTTCCTCTGCCAAGTCCTGACGCAGTTGCTCCAGCCGCTCCAGGCGACGGGCCAATGCCACGACGATCATCCCAGAAGCTACCAGTTTCCTGCTGATCACAGCTCCAATACCGGAACTGGCTCCAGTTACGACTGCCATGCGATTCTGCCAACGTTCCATGTCAACGATTGCCTCGCGAATGAGACTCTACACGATCGTCAATCCAAAAGAAAGCCTCAGCGCGATCAGATCATGTGCAACCTCAGGAAAAGTCTGTGGTCGCCCTATGAAATGTTGCCCCTCTCTAAACAAGAGGATCGTTTTTCAATTCTCTCGAATTACCAACAGTTGCATAAATCACTTTTTGCAGCCAGAGATAAAATTAAGATTTCAGCTACTTAAAATGACATTCGTTGTAAATTAAGATTATTCGAACTAAGATTCAAGTTTTTTAAATTGGAAGTTTCAAGAACATTAGAGTGCGAGACAAGATTTGTAATAAATTTTAACGCGATCTTTAATTATTTTAAGTTCAAATGAAGCTTTCAAAAAAAAAACATTTAGCTTTTATAAAACTAATACATAGACATACAGTGAACCACTAATGTCTTCATACAGCATAAATTTGTCAAATTTGCGTATAATAAAGATGTTTTGATGCGGGTTTCTTATGTTAATCTTTTATTCAATTAAAGCCCGTTCTAATGTTGCAAAAATTTAATTAACCCATTAAGTATACATCGAAAATTTTGAATTTTAAAAAAGGTCAATTTTTTAACTTTTTTCCTCGTTTTTTTCCAAAAAATATTTTGATGCAGAAAAATTCTTCAAACAATTCCAAGAGTGACTGCAAATAAATTTGTTCAAAAATATTTTTGCTAGTATTTTTTTATAGTTTTTTGAAAACTGCAAAAAAGCCACTTTTTGTGTAAAAAGTAGGAAGAAGGGGTTAAAATCGTAATTTTTAGGATTTTCAAAAAATTATAAAAACTTGCTTTTCACTGAATTTTCCACTTATCTAGTGCTGTAATCATGATTTAAGGTCTTTTTTATTGTTTTAGTTCTTTGTAGTCCTATAATTCTTATTATTTTTTTTTTTTTAATTTTTATTTATTTTTATTTTCTATATTTATGTATTGTGGGGTCTACACTCCAAATGTGATGTTATATTGTAGTTTCTGAGATCGGTTGCAATTTTAATAAACAATATTATTTATAAACTTCTAAAAATTAAACTCTATCATTTTTACATACTTTTCAGTACTTGCATCTTCAGCCAATGTCATTGTCCACACTGATCGAGTATGAGTACAATGAATGCTTGATATTTAATATTTAATGGTGTAAACGGGTTATGGAAGTACTCGCTTGTGCTTGAAGATAATGTTTGTATACCAATTTCTATGCTCGTACAAAAATTTAATTAGGACCATGGCAAAGTTAAAGTCAACAGAACTCATACATTTTTTTCGAGCAAATCGGAGCTCAACAGTCTGCAGGGTGTTTAAGCCAAACAGATGGGCCGCTTGCAGGTCGATTTGTATTTAATGGCTTAATGGAAATTCTATGAACAGAATACGTTTACGTTTACAACACGTAATGGGAAGGGAACACAAAGACGCAGGAGGAGCAACTTTGTCACAGCTGCCAACAGGCACAATGAAATGCGAAAAAAACAAAAAGCTCAACAGCTGCAAAAAAGTTTTCTTTTGAAATATAAATAAAAATCAATTTGGGGCGCATTTTGCAGCGACGAAACTCAAATAGGAGAATCGTAGACCTTATATCGAATGCCTTCAATCAAATGCCGGCGATAGTTAGCTAATGTTAAGCACCTTCTCCTCTTTCTTGTCTTTCCCATGTCCTTAACCGATTCCTCAGTTGCCTGGGCACACGTGCTATTTGCACACGTGTTTATGGAAATTGAGAAACGTATTTCAAGTTGAGCGCCGTTTGTTTGCCCTCAAAGCGAGAGAAGAGAAGAAAGCAAAAAAAAAGAAAATGTGAAAAATGTGCATGGAAATTTTACTGATTACGTATTTACCAAAAAGAGAACAGAAGAAAGCAAAGAGCAAAGTGCAAAGAGCCTGAGAAGTGGCCCATCTTAGGCTGAAAAACTTTCTGAGCAAATGGGCAAACATGGGTCTATTAGCCGCATTAGACGCACGGCTAGACGAATCTCTTTATTCACCGTCCATTCCATTCCAGTCTGCACTCATCCTCCCATCCCCCATCTGCATAACATACAACATAAGTTATGCTCTGTTGACAGTGGTCATATCATAGTTTAATATATGTACATATGGCCTTACAAGAATACATAAGTATATGTACATCTGTATATCTATATAAATTTGCAGTTACATCTGCACATGCAAATTGGATGATCTACAATTTGTAGGGAATACGCAACAATCTGAGGCAGTTTGGCATAGCTAGAGACAGAAAATAAGGGTGAATATAGGTGGAGACCATACCTGTTAAATAATGATTAGTAATTAGATTATTTTTGTTAAGAAGTCGAACTAATGATTAAATTACGACTATTTTCGGTCGTGCCCAATTATTTAATGATTCCAAAATAATCTAAAATTATTACAATTGAGACATATGTACATATGTTCACATAGAAAAGTATTTAATATATCTATATGAATATATTTTAATAAAAAAAATTAGATGCTTTAGCTTGAATTTAATTTTTAGTTAAATAATATCGAAGTTTAGCGATCCAAATAATATTGTGAATAAGGCAAGGAAAATAATATAGATATTCAATAACCAAAGTTAAGCACATAGCGATTATTTTATAAAAATGTTTTCGACATTTCGACTTAAAACTCGATCTTTCCTTGGATTAACATTAGTTTTTAAGCCCTCCGAACTGCACTTCATCGAATGTATATCAAAAATCAAATTAGATTTTTTTTAAAAAAAAGAGCATTTTTGTTTCGACAAGTCGAGTCTTGGTGTTTCTTTTGATTGGACAACGCATATATTTACCGCAGGGTAGCTGCTATGGTAGAAAAAAGGAGGCAGCTGGAACAGCAGCTGCTTCTGGCCATAATTCAAATTTGCAGTTTTCTATGCTAATTCGTGTGATATTGCACAAAAGATGCCGTTCAGAGCGAAGACAGCGAAGACCCTTTTGCCACGAAGACCACGGAAAGAATGCTACAAATTATGCAGCCAATGCACATGTGTGTACAATGTGTGCTGTGTGTGAGTGTGAGTGTGACTGTGTGTGTATGGGAGGGTACAAAGGACATGTGCTGCGGGTAACAGGGCAACAACAGAAGCCGTAACAGAAGCTGTAAAGGAACAAGAGCCATTTGCATTTGGCATGACCCTCGAAGGCGTCAAACGCAGCTTACTTTATGGGGCATCTTGTCAAAGTTGTTGTTGTTGTTGTCGTTGCATAATTATACGCGCATCTGGCCAAGTCAATGGGGTCAGATCCGCAGCCGGTTAACTCCACCTCAGGCCATTTGGCTGCTTTATGCGTGGAGCCCGTTTGGATTTTATGGGCAGGTAGCAGTTAAAAATGCGAGAGAGACGGAGAGAGAGAGAGAGAGACAGCGAGTGGGCGAGTGAAAATCCAGAATCACTTCCCATTGTTATGTCGGTCATAAAAATCGGTAAATCGCATCATGAGTGCTCCACACATTGTTGCGCATAAACTGAGGCAACCAAAGGGCGACTTTGTTGGCAATCGCTTTACTCCATTTACCTTTACCCCCAGTTTAGATTTGCAAATGTTGACAATATTCCCCGCTCTCCACTCCCTATTCACAGGACGCAGGACATGACAGGCGGAAGACGGAATACAGGACACAGGAAGCTCCATGATTGATTCGAATTTAATGCGCAATTGAATTTATTTTTCTGTCATGCCAGTAATTAGATTTAGTCCGTTGCCAACTAAGGGAAACGAATTCACTTTTTTTCTTATTTTCTTGGTCCAAGCCAGTTTATGATAGTTGCTTCCGCTAACAGAAACAGACGCAATTGGCAACGTTTCAAGGCAAATAAATAACCTCAAATCTGCATAGTTTCTGAAACCGCACTATAGCCATGAATTTGTGCAAAATTAATGTACTACATTTCAGTAAGCTCAATTAGATAAAAAATATACCGATTGCATCCTTTCAATAAAAATTCTCTTCGGAATTTATATGGCAATTTTCAAATATTATCACATGCAATTATCGTCATAATCATAATATATTTATTCATATTTTGATCATATTCTTCAGTTAAGTTATTTTAAAAAAACATTTTTAATGGATTTGGAGATCGAAACATTCAAACATTTCAAGTTTGGTCGGAAGAGGCAATTACGCAAGTCAAAGCTAACGCGTGTATTTTGTATTTTTAACTACAATTTCTTTAAAATTGCATTCTTTTTTTGAAAAAGTCAATATATTGTGATTATTATTTGGAGATATATCGACAACTTGATTCATTTTTAGACGGATTATATTTTTTGGATTTACAACACTTATTAGATTTAAGTGTGCATTTAATGATATAATACATATATCTTTAAAGCAGCCCAAAACAAATGTGTGTGATGAAGAACAGGATGCAGGATACACAAAATCTTTATCTTGAAAATTGTATTTCCTCTGTTTAAAATTGAAACTGGTCTAATGTACTTAATTTTTAATTTTCAGTTATATCCCCGACTTCAGAGTTTTTTAGTAACTTTTTGGGTACGTTTTTACGTATTATTGGTAGTGTTAGCACTACGAGTACGTATGTTAATTCATTAAATGTCTATCAAGAGGACTTTCAAAGGCGGCTATGAATTTAGTGCATGTAAAACATTTTGAAGCTGCCGCTTGTTGTGGCAGGCAACTTCAAGAGCCACATGTGTTTGCCTTCTGGCGAACGTCAGTCAATCTTTGTGAGATTATTATTGAATATAAGTATGAACCGCAGGGTGTGGTGGCCAGATGTCAATAATCTCATATTTGTAAACATCTTCATTTTCATCTGTATCAGTTTGGCGGCAGCTTGTGTCATTTATTCAACTCATTTATTGATTCATTCGTGACTCAGAATGGGCGCACGTTTCCTGCAGACAGATTGAGATGCCAAAGACTATACACAATTGAGTAAAAGTGAGTTCCTGCTACCCTATGCCCTCCCATGACACCCATAAGCTGGTGCAGCACACTTGAAGTAGACTAAACTCCGTCTTGCCTCGATATAACCTACGGCATTGAGCTAACACAGTTATGGCATTCGTTTAGAGCCTTCATAAAACTAAAATTTTGGCCTGGTGTTCTGCAATTTTGCTGGGAGCTTCGACGGTCGCTGCCAATTTAGCCTGACAGCAAATTTTGCAGCACGTGCCCAGCTCTCGAAGTAGAAGTCTCAGTGCTCTTAACTCAGTCATAACTTCATCGAACTGTGAATGACAGGTTTCACATGGCAAAAGGGCAATGTGTGTGATTCAAGAGATAGAAATAAAAAAGAAACAGTTTCTTTTGAATAACAATGTGAGCAGCACGAATGATTTCGATTCAGAATAGCCTTCTCTTAATTATCTAAGTAAACTAAAAAATATAATTTAAAAATGTTATCTGTAAAAATACAAAACAAAAAACTTAAAATTGTAATTGAATCAGCAGAATTATAAATGTTATTGTTAAAAAAAATAAATGTCACTCGCCAGGTATGTAATTAGTTCAACAGAAAAGTTGAAAGTTTATTTAATAATTTGTAACAAAATATCTATGCTAAAGGACAAGTATAAAACACATTAATTGCAGGTAGTTTTACAAAAAAATATCCCTCATACGCTAGGTAGTTTCATGAGAATAGCTGCGTTAGATTTGAAAACTAATATCAAGATATATCACTCATACGCTAGGTAGTTTCATGAGAAAAGCAGCTTTAGATTTGAAAATTAATTTGACAATTTGTAAGTAACTGAACCAGCTACAAGAGAAGTATGATGAGCAACATTTTATTATAGCAAAAGTTTTGCTAAAAACTATTACTCATACGCCTGGTAGTTCATTTGTTTAACAGGACAGATTATGAGCATATATTTTGCAGAGTTGCGAGTCAAATGTCCGTAACCAACAAACAAGGCTAACATAAATGATTAGCATGCAAGTAAGACAAAGATAGAGAGCGAAAGAAAGAGAGATTGAAACAGAAAAACAAGCGAGAATTCTCAGACACGTCAGAGTCTCAAAGTTGAAGTTATGCGGGCAGAACATGCTCACAGCGCCATTGGAAGCGGGGTTACAGCTCGAGATGTTTAGACCAAAGTTGAGCATAATATTTTACGAGGACTTTGAGTGGTAAATCTCTGCACATGTGCACTGATTGCAGCGGGCGATAGAGAGCATGGGAATGAGGGAACAGGATGGGGACTTTGGGAAAACCGCATGATAAATGGCTTAAAGCTACAGCCCAAGTCAAATCGCCGTGCTGTGAAAAGAGTCTTTTAAAAATTGCAATTGAAATAAATAACAACTTTAAAGTTAAATTTTAGTTTTTCGATATTTATTTTCTCATTTGACTAGTTAATTTCCATCATAATGGGGGTTTCTTTTTTTTGGTTTTGGGTCTGTTCTGTTCATAATATTGTATTTAGTTCATCAGATAATACCATGTATATGTATATGTATGTATATGTATATTTATAATATATAACATGTGAAAATTATCATTCAGGATTCCGTCATGTCCTCTTTTTGGGGCTTGTCATTTTTGTCTTCATCGTTATTTATTGCACTTTATTGTACATAGTATATATATAATTTTTAAACGTAGGTAAATAAAATATAACATACAATACATAAATAAGAAATTTCACATTGGTTTGCTAATCCAATAATTCCTAGGGGTTTACAATATACATATAGGGGGGTCATTTTATTTGTTTATATATCTAGTCATATATATATATTTTTGTATATGTATATGCATGTGTATACATATGTTCTTGTTTATATAGCATGTGATTTAATATGTCCATTGAGAGTCATTTCAAAATAGTTGTTAAGTATGTTTATGTATTAATTATGTTTTGTGTAAACAACAAAATTAAGCAACAAATTCAAGGAAGAGGGGAATTGAGTAGACGTTAAATGAATACATCATAAGTACGAGTATGTAGTATATTCGTTTAACACTAAATTAACAAATCTATTATGCAATTTTTGCTATAAAACTCAATTAATTTATCAATATGCGTGTATAGGTTGTTTGTTTCTTTGTATATTCATTTATGTTTATTATTTTTATTTAATTTTTTTGTTAATTGTTTTATTGGTTTCTTTATATTCTTGTGTGTAGTTTGTAGTTTGCTTGATTTAACAAAGATGCGTTTTTCCTATATTCATTTTGGTTTAGTTTTTCTTTTGTTTTTGTTTACATTTTTTTTAATAAATATGTAATTTAGTTTGATTCACAACAATAACATTTTGAATATGCATTTCCGTTTTAGATTGAAGTTTAATTTAAATTGAATTTAATTATAATTTTAAATAAATGTTCCATAAGGCTTAGTTTTATTTGTTTTCCTGTTCAAATATATACTATGGATAGTGTTTAGTTTAGTTTAGCTTAACGACAACGACGACGATGATGTTAATAAAGCGCTGTAGAGTTGCAATTGCGTTAGTGCTGGAACGGCTGCCAGCAGCAGTGTTGGCAAATGTCGGAATGTTCAATTTATTTAATGCTGCATTCAGTTTACATATGTATGTTTGTAAATCCCCTGCTTTCGTCAGGTTAACTCAACTAACTGTAGTTTTCTTTAGGCGGTAACACATAAATTTAAACCATTAAATTTTATTATCAAGCTACATAAGTATAGGAGTGTGTATGTGAGTCTGTATAGTAGGTGTGCATGTGTGTGTTTATGTGTGTGTGTGTGTGCGTTAGCCTGTCGCCTTCACTGTAGACTCCACTGTAGTCCATTCCAATGCTGAACTTGCACCACTGCCAACAGGCTTACGAATTCCAGACACATATATGCATTCATCAGTTATACATATATTGTTAGAAGATCCTTTGTGGGGGGTCTTCAATGATCTGCGATACTTTCAACGATTTCAACGCTAACTTAAATCATAGTTGAACGATGTTTTGCGAAATTGCTTATCATTTCATTTTTGTCTTGTCACTTGCGCTTAATGTATACGTAACATCTGTTAATAGGTTAATAACTATGAACTTTCATTTATATATATGTATATATTTATATATGTTTGCATGTATGTATGTATGTATGTATATTAATGTATGTCTTCTGTATATATAATGTGTATAACTTGATTAACCATTATTCTCTATGCATATGTATGGGTTGACTTTACGTACGGATACAAAATCTCGGATCGTTTGGTCGCTTGATTAACGTAGTTATTAGAGATGAGATTCCATATGTATAAGAATGTTTTATAATGGCTAGTACAGAACCGAAGACACAAAGAACACAAAGCATTAATCCACTTTTCCCTTTTCCTTTTAATTCTCTTTTATCCTTTTTTATATTCCTTTAGGGCTTTTTGCCGGATGTGCCTCCTCTATTTATTGTCAACTAATCATTATCAAATCTTCGAGTTACTCACACAATCACTCAAAGAAATGTTTGGGTGACCGATGAGTATTCGAAAGGAAAGAATACGATGAGAGCACGTTGAATTAAAACAAAAGGATCAATCAAAGTGCCAGATTGTTGAGACTGTTTCGCAGGATCTCTCGCTGGAAACTGACATATATACGGGAAACTCAGTTTCCATTCATCAATACTATATGTGAGTGTGTGTGTGGGTGTATATTTGCTGTGTGTCTGTTGTGTGGTGTGCTTAATTGGAGTCCGAATCCGAGTCACTGGGTGGCACCGGCGATGCAGTTGGTTTGCTAGCAACGGTGCCACTGGTCGACTCCTCGCGAATGGGACGCGTTGCCGCCAAATACGCATTCGTGGACTCGCCGTGCGTGGTCTCGATGCCAACCCTGCGTGAGAGAAGGAGAAAGGGAAAGAGGAGGGAAAAGAAAGCGTTAGAATTAATAATGTAAATCCAAAATATACATATATCAAGTTATAAGTCGAGTTGTCGATCAATCGTCAAAAAAATATCAAGTATCGAAATATCAATTCAGTTAAAATCGAGTTATCAAAAGACATATTTTTACATATAAAAATGGTAAACCCATTTGTCAAAACGAGTAGATTATAAATATTATTAAAATTTTGTATGACTTAAGTAGTTTGACTCCGCGCGTCTTTAAGTCACTTCACCGATCGATAAGGTTTAATTGTAGATCAGCGGTGGACACGAAATCTGAGTTCGGGAGCACTTCAACAACATCAACAACAACAACGCTATTAGAGTCTACCTAAGTATGGAGCAGCCGCTGCTCCCGGAGCCACTGCGTGCTCCGGGCTATTATAGATTATTGACTTCGGTCGCTCACGATATTTTAAAGACTGAACTCAAATTCTGCAAATGAACTACGCTGAGCAGACTCATGTTAGACTATGTTAGTTGTTAATTTTGCATGAAAATCAATTTAAATATTTAACTTGATACGTCGTCAAAAAATAATCGAGTTGAAGAACTTTAAAATCGCTTCCACGATTATCGAGATCTCGATTTTGCAATAGTCCACAAATTTTGAGCTTCTCTTTAACTTACTTGTACTCGTGCCGTGCCAGATACCGGACATACTTCTCGGGTGGCTCGTCCGCATCAGAGTCCTGCACACTCACGGAGCGCACGGTGGTATGCGAGACCTGCGTGGCGGGCATGGTAAACTCCACGAATGCGTATGGCGCCAGTTCGCTTGGAATTTGATCGTACGATGTCAACGCCATCCGACAAACCAGCTGATGTGTTGTATACGCGCCTGCCAAAAATGCCAAGAGCTGAGCAAGCAAGTTCCATAAGAGATTCTTATATTTTGAAGAACTTACCCTGACCCTCCTTGGGCAGTCGAGGGCAGCGCCAGACAATGGCGCGATGATGATGCTCGTACTTGGCCTGACCGGAGGTCACCTCAATCAGCGATTCCTGCAGCGTGTCCACAGCGCCGAGAATTCGCTCAATTCCCTTAATCTTGCCAGTGCGTCGATGTGCCGACTTCACGGAACCGTATCTGTCGAGAGTAAAAAGTCAGCAACGGTATAAGACTTGGTTGTAAGCTCATGTGAGAGCTACCTAAAATGTTTCTCTACGCGGAACAGATAGATCCAGCACTCGGGTATGGGGAAGCGCACAGATACATCCTCGCAGGGGATCTGTCCCAGCTTGCGTGAAGTAAAGCCTGGCACGAGGATGTCGGCACGGAGCTCCACTTTGTTGCCAGTGACGCACCAAGTGGCCTTCAGCTGCAGGGGAAGTTCACGATTCTTGGGAGGACGCACACGGAAGCGCAGCAGTTCAATATAATTGGCATCTGGCGGTTGGAACCTAGTCAACAAAAAGGCAGAGATTAGACACGCTCGGGGCAGCTACCTAGATGGATCACCCACTTGATGGTGCGCGTGCGTTCGTATTCCTGCTGATTGACAACGCTGTGGAACTCGACAGCCTCGAGTCGGATCCATTCCTCGGTGGCCACGGGTATGATGTCATGCCGACCTACCACCTCCTTGCCCTGACGCCACATATCGTTGACACCCAGCTCAATGGTGGGCATTCCGGTGAGGAAGGCCAGAAAGAAGAGTCTGACGCGAGCAATCTGCCTAAGGATCTTACCCTCGTAGTCCTGCTCCACGGTGATCTCATCGACAGCCGTCACCTGGACCTCCTCCATTTTGTAGGTCAGAGCACGCTCGCGCAGCGCCGGCAGCTTGAAGAGCGCTTCCTCGATGCACACGGAGAACTGTTTCATGTCCTCGTAGTTCATGGACCCAATCTTAAAGAGCTGCGATGATTGTGGCGCATGCTCAACGGGCAGCCCGAGCTTCTTCAGGTCACTGCCAAATTCCTTGACGCCCTCGTAATCCCCTGCGATTGCGTATTGTGCAAACTTTGTGAGCTTGTTGGTGATCCTCTCCGCCTTGGTCACCTGGCCGGGTCGGACGCCGGGTCGTTCCTTGTAGAAGATGTACTGCAGCTTCATGGTGAAGATCTTGCCGAACTGATCGTATTGCTGTGCTCCGATTTCCGACACTGAATACGACGGTTGCAATGGCAGCTCCTGGAAGGGTTGTTTATCTCCAGCCTGGTTTAGTAGCTGCACCACCGGCACATCGTTCTGCACCACCAGGCGCACAAAGATCTTCTTCCAGAACCGCTGACCGGTGATCTTTTTCTTGTTGGGCTGACGCAGCTGCATCTCCCAGCCGGGGCCGACGTAGTTCAGCCGTGGGAACTCTTCGAGTGGTTGGGACACATCCTCGTCGAACAGTGGTGTCTGTGGTGTATCCTGCGAGTCGGTGCGCTTTATGCTGCCCTCTGTGGCGGGCGGTGGTGCCGGAAAGCCACTGACATCCTCCTCAAAGGGATTGACAGCTGGTGGCGAAGTGGTTACCTGACTGCTGCCCGTTTGTACCGCCGATCGTACCGGTGGTGGTGGTGGGGCTAGCTGTGGTGCCACGCCCGCGGATCCCTCCGCCTTTGGCCTGATGACCACACTAAACTCTTTGTCCACGGACTCCACGGAATCGGCACGCACTGGCGCCTGCATCGCATAGAAGTCGTCATCCTCATTGCCGAAGCCATCGTCCGCCGAGTTGACCTCGCCAAATGCATTCGCTGTGGTTGTGGCCGACCCAAAGGCGCTGTCTCCCCAAGCTGAACAGAACAGAACAAAAAATCCCCAAATGAAATCAGTTCAATGCCAAGTGATTAGAATTAATGAAATGCTCACCGTCTCCTCCCGTTGGTGTAATTGCACCAGATCCACCTCCACCAAATCCATCCAGTATGCTGATGTTGTCCTTTTTCACCGAGTCAAATTTAGCGGAGAATGCATCGAACTCATCCGGTTCGGCGGCGAAGATGTTGCTCACATAGCTGGCGGGTGGCACTGGTACTGGTGGCGCCGCCTGTCGTGGCTGCACCTCTGGCGGCAACTCCGTCTCCGTCTCCGGCTCATCCACCGCGAAGATGTTGCTGACGATGGGCACAGGGGCAAAACTCGGCTCGTCCTCGTCCTCGGGACTGGCGAAGGGATTGGCAGACAGTTGACCACTGGCGAGGCCAGGGCCAGGAAAGTCCAATCCGGTGTCCATTTGCTCGGGCTCATCGCTGCCCAACTCAATCGCCGACTCGGGCGCCGCTTGTGTAGTGGCTGCCGACTCTGTGGGAGGACTTTGATCCGACTCAACGGCAATCGGTTGCTCAGGCTCTGCTTCCAGCTCCAGTTCTGGTACTGGGACTGGTTCCGGCACAGGTTCCGGTGCCGCCTCCGGCACTGGTTCCGTCTCGGGCTGTTGCATCGCCTCTGACGGTGGCTCACCATCCTGTTCCGCTTCTGGCTCGGGCTGTTGTACAACAGGCGCTGGTTCTGGCTCCTCCTCATCGTCGGAGCGTGGCAGATCCTCGACCGTGGTGATCTCAATGTCCGGCGTGGGCGCCCGCTGTCGCTGCGACGTGTCCAGCGGCGCCGCAATATGCGTCACGGTCGCCGGCTGCGGCTGTGAGGAAATGTCATGGGTGGTATCATCGGGCCGAATGAGCAGCGAGGTGAAGATGGGATCGTCGCGCGACTCTGACTCCGGGAGATCATCGTTGAGCAAATCCGGCTTGGCAGCTGGGGCTGGTTGCACCGCCGGCTGCTCGAACAGACTGAGTATGTCCTCCTTGGACTTGGGCGGCGGAGGCTTCGCCGGCTTGCTGCTACTCCCAAACATGTCCAGCAGATCGTCTGCATCGGCAGCCACTGCTGGTGCCTGGGCTGCCGGCGGAGGAGGACGTTGTGGTGGTGCCGGCTGCTGCTGCCCATGCCCTTGCATCATGTGAGCCGGCGGTGTTGGCCTTGGCGGCACTGGACGCGGTGGTGGCGGACGCGGTGGCTGCTGCTTGGCCGGTGACGGCATTGGAGCGGCGCCTTGTAAATTTGGCACCGCCGTTGGCACGCCAAAGGGATTGTCAAGCGGCGTCGGAGCCGCTGGAGCAATAATGCTGCCACCCATAAGATCCGCTTCAATGGCCTGCGTATGGGCGCTAGAGCCACTGTCCGATACGTCCACATCCAGCAGATCAGCTAGTCCGGAATCTGGCGTGGGGCTAGGCGAATGCAGATCCCTCATCGAGATAGGGCTAGGCGATCGGGTCGCTGGTATCCGGCCCAACAATTCCGAGCTGGTCTCATCCAATTGGCTAGAAACCGTATTTATTAGCTCCTGTGTGCTTTGAGGCGGCTGAGGGCGCGGCGGTGGTGCCGCAACCGCTTTCTTCCCCTCAAAATCCTCCTCGGCAGCAGACTTGAGACTCAGCGCATCGTCCTCGGCCTCAATGGTCGTGCCAAAAAAGCTCATGGCTGCGTCAATATCAGCGACGGGCTCGGCCGCTTCCGCCTCCAATTCATCGCCGCCAAAGGCGAATGGATTGGATGCGGACTCACCGAACGGGTTTTCTGACTCTCCCGGCTCTGGTTCGCTCTGCATTAAAAAGGGATTGACGGCCACATCGCCGCCATCCAGATCATCGTCCATCAGAAACGGATTCGCCATCTTAACTGTCTGTAGGTGTGTCTGCTCTTCCAAAACTCTCTCTTTCCTCACTTAGCGCTCAAACAGCTCGTTCTCGAGCAGCTTGATCTCTGTCTCACCGGGTGCTAGATTCTCCGCAATGGAGGTGTCAAAGGGATCGCTTTCCTGTTGCTGTTCCAGCAGCTGCTGTGTTGTGCGATTGGGCAGCGACGGTGTCAGCACCTTATCGCCCAGTCCCAGCTCCTGTGCGTCGCTTTGGGTGTCAAGAACTCCGGTGATTGGCTGCCTAGTGCTCTCCGGCAGCAGCTCGTGCTCAAGCAGCTTCAGTTCCGTCTGTCCCGGTTGAAGATTTGCTGCTATTGACGTGTCAAACGGATCAATGTCCTGATCCTCCTCCGTCTGCACGTTGCTCGGCAGCTGTCTGCGCTCCTGGGCCGGTGTCAAGACCTTGATATTGATGTTTTCCTCGACGGCCAGCAATACTTCTGCAGGCACGGGCGTTGGTGGAGCGCGCGGATTGAAATCCGGATCAGACAGACTATGCTTTAGAGTCGGTTCTGTGATGAAATCGGCCTCAATGTGCTTTAGTTCGATATCGCTGAGCTTGGCCTCGGGCACATACGATGTGTCGAAAGGATCCTCCGATTCGCGCTCGGCAATTGTCTGCGCGCTGGGCGCGTAATAGGGCGTCAGTGGCTTCTTATTGGCACCCAGGCAACCGTCATTACCAGCGGCTAACAAATCCTGCCCAGAAGGCACCAGAAAGCCTACGCTCTTCCCTTGTATATTGAGGCTAAGCGAGGATTTGCGGCGCGCACAGTCGAGTTCCGGTTCCGCAACTAAAATCTGAGCTACGGCCACTTGCACTGGCGGTGGGGCAACTGGCTCTTCCTGCCCGGCGCGCGGATCAAAGTCGGGATCACTAAGCGAGTGCTTGAGATTCGAAACAGGATCGTTCAAGAGCTCGCGCTCCAAAAATCGCAGCTCAGTCGCCTTGGGCTGAACGAGAGCGTTAATGGCCGAAGTGTCGAACGGATCAAAGTCCTGATCCTCCTGATCTTGTTGATCGACACTGAGCGTAGGGGCTAGTGGGGCTGGCACAACCTTACTTAGGTCTGTGGCACTGCCAGCCAAGAGATCACGCCCTGGAGCTGCTAGTAAGCCTGCTCCAGCAGATGTATCTTCCTCAGCACGTGGATCAAAATCGTCGTCCTCCTCGAGTACAGTTGTCTTTTTGATCACCTGCTCCGCGTAGTTTGTATTGAATGGATCGTCGTCAAGGTTGGCGTCCTCCTCGTCGTCGCTAACGTATATGGCACCGGGCACAATGTGCGGACCTGTAGCTGGTCTCGCCGGTGGCGGTGGACGCTTGGGTTTTCCTGCTCGAGGGGGTTCAAGGTTAGTATCAATGGAAAAACCGCTATGGACCGGCTAAATTCGAATCACTTAAATCTCTGAGAAGCTCGTAAGAAACTCAAAAAAATTGATTGTATAGCCTCACCCCTGGACTGTTTGAAACTTACCTGATGTCTCCTCTTCGGGCTCTGGCGCAAATTCCGCCCAACTGGACTCGGCAGCGGCTTCGGCGAGTAGCTCCGCAGGGGGCAGTACAACCTCTTTGACTATTGTCACCTCTTCCTTTTTGGTTAGAGATTCTGCTGCTAGTTCCGCAAACTCGTCGTCTTCCTCGTCCTTAAGAGCATCAAATTCGGCTAAGTCAGGATCTAGTGAGCCAAGTGCTGCGTCACCTTCCTCGTCCTCGACCTTTTGGGGCTTGATCAAATGCAAATGCAGCGAGACACTTAAATCAATAGGCGCTACAGATTCGGGTACATCATCGTCGAGATCGTCAAGAAGATTGTGCTGCGGCTCAGCAGCTAAAAGATCCGGCTCGTTATCGCCTAAATCGACGCTCTCGCTGAGCAGAAGATTCTGGATGCCCTTGCGAAGCTTACGCTTCGGATTGGCGAGGGCAACGGCGTGTTCACGATCAACACGTCCGGAGAGTACCTCAACGGCGGCTCCAAGGCTAACTAGTTTCTTGTTGCCCTTGGACTTGTCAGCGCCAACAATGACCTTGTCCGCATAGGCGGTATCAAAGGGATCGGGTCCGTCGTCAAACTCGAGATCTGGCGAATCAGGTACGACAGCGAATTGAACCTCACCGCTGGTAATTGCCTCGATGTAGTCGGTGGCAAAGATATCATCGACCTCGTCCTGAGCGTCGTCCTCCGAGTCCGATAGCTCAACAACGGCCTCAGCGAGCTTGTCCCGATTCGCTTCGCGTTCGGCGGCAAGTTGACGTTCCCGTTCGAGACGCTTGGCCTCGCGACGGGCTGCCTCCTCCTCCTCCTGCTTCTTCTTTTCGGCAGCCGAGGGAAGGCGCTGATAGAAGGACTCTTTCTTGATACGATCGAGTTCGTCCTGTGTCTTATGTAGGATATTATCAACGCCCGAGGTTAACGCCTTAAACTTGGCCCATTCTTCGTCGCCGGCGGCGTCGGCGTTGGCGTTGGCGTTTTGTTGCTGGTGAGGATGCTGATGCTGCTCCTGGCCAACCGCTGTCGCTGCAAAGTGTGTCGATGTGTTTGCCGAATCGACTGGTCGGCTTGTATGGCTGTGACCTTGACTGTGACTGTGGTGGCCTGTGGCAGTTGCACCCTCGACGTCTGATGCTGCGTCCGATTCACCAGCGTCTGATTTGTTTGCGGCCGCCTCCTGTTTGGCTTTGAGATCGCGCTTGTACTGCTCGAGCTCCTCTTCGGTGAAGAGTTCTTGGTCCTTTTTCGACTTCTTCTTTTTCTTTTTTAGACCTTTTGGTAACTTAAGCATTATCTAATTGCGGAGACATCGAGATCGGTCTGCAAATACAACACGCACTCATATACACATGGACATACATATTTTTGTAACGGTCTCTACAGGATTGACGTAAACTACGGACGTTAAGTATCCCGTTTCAGTTAGGAAAATAGCAAAAAAAAAAAAAAAGAAAAAAAATACAATTAATATAGCTATAACATATACTTTTAGCTAAGGAGTCCTATTGATATACATATGAGTAATAGGAAGTGGGTTTAGCTAGAGGGTGGTGGGGTTACATACTCGATACGAAGGCAACTCACCGCCGCACCGTTGACCCCTCGCAATGTCCAGTTTATTTGCCGAATACCGAATACTCGACTCGGAAAACCCCTTCGATGTTTTTTTGTGTTTATTCTTTTTGTATTCCTAAAGTTTTAATTCGATATCTTTAACATTTTCGTATTGAATGTATGGCCGTGCTTTGGCTTTTAACTGCCAGTGTGTTGCAAGGGAAAATTAAAACACACACACACAAATAAATACATACACACGTACACTCTCTGAGTTGTGGATTGACACAATTGTGTACCTACACATGAACTTGCTTCTTGGCAAAGCTTTTATACCACACTACAATTCACCACGCCAACAACAAAAACAACAGCAACAGCAACAATGAAAGCTTTACTTACACTCGGCCAAAAGAATAGAACGCTATAATCAATTGGCAATAGAAATACATATGTAGTAGAAATTGGTTATGCCAAAAGGGCAAAAGACAAAAGTTTCGCTGTGGCGTCCTTGGTTTCTTTTTCATTAAATAAATACAATTATTTCAAAAATAAAAAATTTTAAATTTAAATAATTTAAATCACTACCAAAAATATAGTAAGATAGTAGATAGATAGATGGGTAGTAAATAATACTTTTATTGACAACTGGTAATAATTTCATAAGCATTTTAAGTTAGATGGTCCTGAAATATTAATAGACCTTAAATTCAACTTGAAAAGGCACTTCAAACTCATGAAGGCAAGGCAAAATAATAAAAAAAAAACAAATTTAACTTAACATAAAACAAATGATATGTGTGTTTCATTAAAGGAATACAAGTGTATGTTAAACTGTAGACCTTTAATCCAAGACGATTTAATTAGTATTTGCTCTTAGGCGATGAAGGAATTTTTGATCTTGAAATTTATAGCTGTCACTATGTCATGACGGAGGAAGCACTTTCTCCAAGTGTAGACATAAAGCGGATTCAAGGGGGAAAACAGATTTCCTGGCTGATTTTCAACATTCACTTTAGGGTGACAGGCAGAAAACCCACCGAAAACAACAAAGAGAACATTTGCGAAATAAGCAATAGGTGTTTCGCCAAATGATTACATGTGTTCTACCGGAGAAGAGATATGAAATATATGTAGGTACAAAAAAAAACAGAATAAAGGAAAAAGAAAGAAGAAAAGTCAATGAAAATGGGGGGCAGTAGTGCTACCTCTTTGTTGTACTTGTTGTTGCTGTTGTTGTTGTTGTTGTTGTTGTCGTTTTGTTATAGCTCGGAAAAATCGATGATTTTGAGACGCACTCAGAGAGTCAGGCGAAAAGAGATGTGTGCGAGGGAGAGGGGGAACTGAGAGCGTCATAACGGCTGAACGCCTACGCACAGAGCACACTCACAAACAAATACGCACACATTTGCATGTATGAATGTATGTATGTATTGTATATTGACTACACGTTTTTCTATCTCTTTTTCGATTTGTTCACTTGTCAAACACGTTATGAAAAAAGTTTTCCTTTCGCTTGCCTATTTGCAATTTGCCTAAAGGGGAAAACGTTAGAATTTATTTTTATTTATTGTAAGTTTAACAATTGGCTTTTCACTTTAGCGCTTTTCCGTTCGCTTTTCTCGTTCGTTTCGAATATTATGCAACTTACGTCTCACTCTTGCGCACTTTTAAAGAACAATTCAAAAAAACATTTGCAGATGACGAGTCGAAGTCGCTCTGTGTTTATTTAAACAATGTGTTTTATTACTTATTTCATTTATGTACTTATAAATAATTTATACAGATTTTATTGGGGATTGGTTCGGTTTTTGTTGGATGACTTCTATTTTTATTTTTTTTTTGGCTTTTTCGTTGTTACCTCTGATTTGAACTATCGGGAAATCTAGCACAGAATGAATGAGAATGTCACGAAAACTCATAGGAAATGCTTTTGCCAACCACAGTAGCAGCAGCAGCAGAGTATCCTTTAAAAGCTCGCCACAGAAAGCTGTGCAAAAAGAAAACTTTTCCCATATACACACACGAGCACGTGCACACACACAGCTGACATCCTGCGGCTCCTCCAGGCCATATACATATTATACACATACACATACATGCATACAAATATTAAAGACGTGTATACCCGTTAAGTGTGCCAGAAAGCTCTTACATGCTCGGCCCGCGAGCAGAAGCTCTCTCAACAGCAACAAGAACAAAAGCGCGAGAGTGAGAGCGAGAGAGGCGAGAGAGTGTGCGCAGGTGTGAGAGCGCGGGTGAGAGTAACAAACGAGGGTTGCAGCTGACACCAAAAACACAGCACGTCCTGTCATTGTTGTCGCTTTTAGCTTTCAGTTTCTTGACACTTGACATTTATCTGACGCGCGCGCACGAAACCCTTACTGCTTGTTGTGCAGCCCTGGCCAAATAAGTGTATTTGAAATTATGTACGGCGCGGCTGAACATTTGAAAAGCGGAAAAATAAATCATGACAACTAAGCATACATTTTACAACTCTCAGATAGTTTTTCAGTCTCAGTCAGTTATCTCAACTTAAGTGTAAACTTAATATGTTCAACAAAATTACCATACACATATTATTATATGTTCTTATTTTACTTTAATAGTACACATTTAAACTATGCATATCCTTAAGAAATTCATATCCTGTTTTTTATTTTTATAGTGGCAACTTTGTGGAAATCAGGTCTGCGAAATAATAAGAACAAGGAGAGAAAAGATCGGATTGTCGTTTGCTACATACGTAAATACATACGCTTTAACAATTTGTGAGTATACACTTAGCTGCCTACATATTCTAAAGATTAGATGCTCCAAGTTAGACTGATCCGCAAATAAATTATGTAAAACTCATCTCAAGTGAAGCAAAATAGTGCTTAGGATCCCACAATATTCATATTAGGAAGGGATTGGCTCAATCGCCGAGCCATAATCCAGTGGATCATCAATGAATGATTTAGAGAAAGAAGTGAGAGATGCTATGGACATAAAATGCTGGACAATTGTGGAAAGAAGAAAATACTTGAAAGAATATTCCAATCTCCAGTTGCCGCGTTCTTATAGCTTCTGTGCTAATGATCCGGAAAGTTGTGAAGTACCCTTATGTGTACATACTAAATGTGTGGAACTTAGTGTAACATATACTGATAAATTGCTAAAACTTACGTGGGAAACGACAATCCGCTGAATTTGGGCATAGTCCAATAAACTTACCATGATTATAAAATAAGGAAATGGCCGTATATAAATTCTATTGAACTATACTATAAATTCTATATTGAACTCTTAATATGTATATGTACGATACAAATATTATAAGGGCTTATTATAATTATGTTATTTTAACACTTTCTTGTAGCAAATTGAGTTTTCACATATGGGCTAATCATGCGTGTCGCACGTAAAATTCTTGGGTTTTTGTAGCTGAAAATATTCACATTTTTTGGGCCGTTAACTTTGGAGGGATTTTCGAACTTTACTTTTGAACTTTACAAAATAATTGTTCATAAAGAACAAACAATGCTTTAGTGCACGCTACACAAAATGGAAGTTACTTTTAAATTGTTCACTGCATTTGTAATTTCTAGCGAATTATGCATAATTAAGCACACAAAATCCAATATCTTAAAGAAGGCTGAGAATAATGGAATTCAGAAATAAGTTATTTGAAATCAAAAAGTTTATGGTTTTTTAACAAACGACGTGAACCCAAGTGTCGCACGGAACGTGAAAAATTACTGAAATTTGGAACAGATACGTGTGGACTAACAAAATTTCGGTAAGTTGACCGGAAAAAAGATTAGGAATTTTTTTTATTTATTTATCCTGAATCTTCGTCTTTTTTTATCTTCTCTACATAGTCGCCATTGATTTCAATGCATTTCGTAAGCCTAAAAATCCACTTCTCAAAACAGTCTTCAAAATCTTGCTTTTACAGCTTTTTAATAGGTGGGTTGGCTACTCTGGAGCTCCATACCATGGACTACTGTTTGGCTACCGGTTCGTATTTATTAAACCAATCTTTGGCATCAGTAACGAATTTATTAAAGTTGCTAGACTTCAAATTTTCAAATTTATTCAAAAGCTATTGGGCAACATGCATCTGAGCTTCTTTTTGGACCTCATTAAAAATGCGTGAAACCCATCGCGTAAACTTCTTCGTATACATCAGATCTTGATGCAATATGCGAAATATGGCTATGGCATTCGAGTCCAGTTCACTAGCAACCATTTCCTTGGTAGATCGAGGGTGTTCGGCAAGTTTTGTTCTAACTAACTAGGGTCACATTTCTTTCGTCCCTCGAAAATTTTGGTCGACCTTCTCGGGGATCGTCCTCTTCAGAAAAATGTCCTGTCTGGAATCTTTAGAAACCTTTAAAAATAGTCTTCAGAGATGGTGCAATCGTTCTATAGATATTTTGACATTCATCCAATATTTGTACGGTCTTCAGTTTGCGTGGAAAACCGAATAAAAGGCTATAGTGAATTTCTGTTTGCGTTGTTAGTAGAATTTCATCTGAGGTACCTTCAGCTAATTTGCGTTTTCTAGTCTCCATTTCTACCGATTTGTCCAAGATTTTTAATATAACCTCGTAAAAGTATTGCGAAAGCTTTGAAACTTTTGAAATTTTGAAAAACGATTTAAAAGTCGCTAACTTACCGAAATTTTGTTAGACCCCTTGTACTTACTTTCATTAACGATAAATATTAGTTAAAACATATAAAAATATCACGTTGTCATTGCAATAATTGGTTTATTTTATTTAGAAAGCATGTTGCTCAAAATTATGAATTATTAGAATTGAATATTGTAAACAATTGTAATCAATAAATGCGATTCTGTATGTCGTACATAAAAAAAAAAAAAACATAAATATCAAAGCGATAATTGCTTTAAAGTTAAGTTATTTCGCATAGACTCTCGATAAAGGACCGATTTTTCAATGTACAAATAAGTTGTATCTATTACTTAGATATTTTTAAATTTGATACAAATTTCCATACATTTAACATCAAAATATCTCTCCGAAAACCGACCTGAATATAGTAATCACAAGTTATAGTACACTAATTGCAGATTAATCTCTCACATCCAAGTTGTGATTAATCATTCGTTGCACATGTAAATTTTCAAAAAATTCGTCAAATTACAAAAAAGTTTTGATTTTATACTGAAAATTTGTACAGATTTCTTGATGATTCTCAAAAGTTGCAAGCTCTTTTGAATATAATACAAAATAAAAAAAAGAAAACTATAGATAAGCTTAAATTAGTCTATTTCTTTCCATCATTTGTCTATTTAAACTTCTGCATCGTAAACATAAACTCCCGCTTATACTGTTAACTTCTCAAACATAAAATGTATATGACATACATATTTACACTACCATATTCTCGGAGAATACCGAGTGAATAACATACCTATACATGTACTTTACGTTTGAACTTACATAGCTATTAATAAATAGAGCGCTATCTATGTGATGCAATTCAGTGATAAGCGTAAGCACTATTGACTCATATGCTAACAGTCTGTGGAAGTTATAGCCAAGTTAATGATGGGCAGATACGAAAACTTAGGGATAGTTTCAGTTGTCATAACTCACTCTGACTTGTATTTAGGGCATAACATTATAAGTAAATAAAGCCTCTTGTTGAAAGAGAAAGAGAGACAGATACAGAGTGAGAGTGAGAGAGGGCGTGTCAGCTGCACCTCAATTAAATTAAAGCTAATTAGTGAAATCGGACTTATTACTGCTATTATAATACATACATTTGTACATATGTACATATGTATATGCATGTTTAGGTAAATAAAGCTAAGCTATTGCTATCTCGCTTGCATTCGCGTTGAGCTTTCTCTGTCAGACTAGTGCAAATGTTGTCGTCGCACTGCTCAGAATCGTATGTGGGACTCAAAGCGGCAACTGTTGAGCCACCAAGCCTCGATGTCCTCGTAGATCTGTGTTCTCAGCTGGAAACTGGGACGATGCAGCTGGGCACAGAGCTGGCAGAAGGGCGAGTCATGGCCAAGCTTGTAGTATTGTCGCCACCAGAAGTAGCGCATGTATTCGTTAATATCGTTGGCCACACGCCGCAGATGCATCGCCAGTTGCTCCACGTTCGCAAAGCGATCGGCATCGATGTAGGAGTGGGGAGGCAGAAAACGGGTGTAGTTGGCGCCACCAAAGACGACGGGCACGATGCGATGCTGCAGTGCACCATACAATTTCTCGGTCACATAGTCCACGCACAGCGAGTTCTCAAAGGCCAAATAAAACTTGTATTTGGTGTCCAGCATTTCATCACATCGCGGATCGCCACGAGCACAACTGCAGGTTGAGTATTGAGTCTCTGAAATTTGCATTGATCCTCGCAAGACTACTCACCTGAGGCTGCCACAGCTGCCATAGATGTCCACCTCGATGCCGTGCTGCTGCAGTGCACCCGCGAGCTCCTCGCGCCTCGACAGCGTCTTGCAGTGGGATACAAACCAGGCAGCCATCCTGGTCTTTCTTGGCCAAAGCTGCAACACTTGGCTGTCATTCCAGCTGCCCAGAGCTGGAGGCTGTCGCCAATGGGGCTTGAGACTGGGCGCCACCATTGCTCCGGTTTCGGCATCCAACAACTGTGCATAGGGCCACACAATGTCCGAGTCCAGGCGATAGCTCATGGTCAGATTATAGAAACTCTGTTCATCGCTCAGTCGATGCTTCGTCTCCCCCGGTGGCTCCATCAAGGCGAACACATAAACCTGTCGTGGGCTGCGGCGAGAGGGTAGCGGTTGAAGAAGCGGAAAAGGTTGTGCCACATGGAACACAATGGCATCGTAGTCCTCCAGATTGGGCAGATAATCGTGCCGATTGCTCAGCTCGCACTGATACACGGCACACTGGAGATTATCCCGAAAATGCTCATGCTTAAGCGTATCTCCCGGCAGCTTCCATCGATCATCCCCGAAGAAGCTGCTCCAGAGCAGAATACTACGCACAACTGGACGATTGTCCGCCCTGTTGCTGTCCAAATAGTCACGGAGAATGCCATACTGATTGAGCAGGGGGGAGCTTGTGATCCTGTAGACTCCGATCAGAAGACCACACAGAACGAGGCAGAGAAAAAGGAGCAGGAGACTCCATCTCGATTGTAGGCGCATTCTTGAACCACAACGACAGTTGGCCAACTAAACAAACGCTCGAACAACGGTCATCAGCAATAGTCATGGTCGGGCCCGATAACATGACTAGTGGCCTCCAATTGATTAGTGGCATTCTCACCTCAACATTCTCACCTAGAGCCCGAAACCCGAACCTAATTGCGCTCAGCCCTCTCTTATCGTCCATTGGAACTACGACAGAACTAACGTGTTGACAATTAACTATTATTGATTGTTGTGCCAATAAGCAAAATGTGCTCTCACACATTATCCCCTCTAGCCCCTCTCATTACACTGGCCGAACTCTCTCCGGGCACATTAAACGCTTCCAGCTGATAGTTGGTAACTGATAAGACGATTCATACCTGTTATCGTTGATAAGATAAGCCATTTTCGGCTAACATGAATTCTACCTGGTGTTAGACGCAACCCCTCGACCGAGGCGAGTTTCACAAGTTTGAAACTTGTAAACGTAAAGCAACAAATTTTTATTAAATGGCCTCTCCTTAAACGGTTAAAGACTTTACTAATGAACACCTCAGTTTTACTAAAGTGGGTCTATCATGAACTTGTGGATCAGCCCTCGTTTCTATCAGTTCACACATTCAACAAAAAAAAAAACCCAAAAATGATAGTATTCAAAACCATATATCGTTAACATTTCATCAATAGATATATGATCAAATAATCATGTTTCTCTCTAGTTTAACTATTTTGGATATGGATAATGGGAAAGCTAACATAGACTATTGACAATCAATGGAATCAAATTTTTACCTAGGCCTGTTGATTCAAATATAAGCCTATAGACATAGGAGATATCAACACAATATTATAATGATTTAATATAGAGGAAAACTAAGGAGGTATAGCAATATTATTCGCCCAAATTTTACACATACTGAATATGCCATTACATATGTATGTACCTGTCAGCTACTAAAAGAGTGTAAAAAAGAGAATAAAAAGAATTATTTTAATCATATGAAGAGTGAACAAGATATGAATCTTAACAGTACAGACCGAATACTTTTGCATCATAAAATCGAAAATCGTATGACAAACTTTTAGTAAGTAAGCGATATACTTATGTATGGAGTCTACATATGTACTCGATGTGTCTAGCTTTTACCATTTCTGTGATCTTTTTGTTCATTCGGATAAATAGACGAACTGGGGGACGGACGAAACGGATCATAAACTAAATTAATTAGGCCCATCCTTAAATAAGAGGTTAAAGAAATGTATTACA
>JBAMBJ010003484.1:0-19048 GCA_037043495.1 Drosophila recens
ATTTACCCATAGTGCACTGTAGCTAGTGAGTGAACTTTTTAAGTTTCTGTTGTCGTATTTACGATAAATCCTCAGCTCGAAAGTTTAATTTCAATGAACAGCTGTTTTGTGTAAAGCAAGCATTCTCTTTATTTCAATTACGCTCATGCGTTTGGTGTCACCATCTCTTACTCTTGTCTTTTTAATGCTTTGGCCACTGCAAAAAATTTAAATATTTTCTATCTTTTTATTTAACGTTAAAATCTGTCCTAAGGGAAAATCATTTAACTAGTTTTTTGCGTGATTCGAACCCTAGGTATTTAACTGAAAGTTCTTATTCTGGCAGGTCGGTGACTCTAAATATAGAGCCACCGGACAAAGAAAACTTACTTACTTTAACAACCAATACCAACCTCAGTGTGACCATATTTCGTTAGATACTTTTTTAAGTCTGGCAACCTTTCTCTATGTATAATTTTGACTCAATACGAAACATTTTTTATACATTCCCAAGGGCATGTTTGGTGTGATAAAATGTTTTCTGTGTGTTTGTTGTTATTACAACATATATCACAAATAGCAGAGTTTCTGAATACCCTAATTATTTTTTTAAGATTATATGTTCTTATTTATACACCAAAAAGTTTTGAATATTCAAGAAAAAAATCTCAAATAAAGATTAAGCTTCTTTACATTTTAAGAATAATGAAGTAATTTTTAGTTAACTAGAGGTCTAGTAATGTCGATATGACACTAAACAACAAACAACAACACACAAAACACTAGCAGAACGCAAGGAGCCTGGCTTGGTATACAGTATTATCTATTATTATACTCTATTATCAGTACCGTTGTGCTGACTTGACTAGCGATCTAAGCCTAATATCATTTTTGAGACGCCAGAACCAGTTGTGAATTCTAAGTCTCAGAAAGTGACAAAATTTTAAGAGAAAAAGATCTAAGATATAAAATTGTTATTCTTATATTAAGAACTTAAGATTTTTGCTTAATATTCTTAGTTTTAGTAATTAGGTCTAAAAAAGGTCACACTTATGAATGTATATTAAAAACAAAATATTTAAATTTGAGACTTTTATTCCTATCTTAAGAACATACGATTTTCAAGATTAATATTCTTAGTTTTATTGATTTGGTCTTAAAATATTCTTATTTCAAGAACAAAATATTTAAGATGAATGTTCATGATTTTAGAAAGTGGGTTTTTTTCAGTGTAGAAATAGTTAATCGCTTTTTAAGTTATTAGCACAAAAATGTACCCATCATATTAATAATCTAATATCAAGTTAAAACAAGTGTTTATTTTAGTTTTCTGTCTGAAAAATTTTTTCTGAGGTTATTCACACAAATTCCTTTTGCATTCTGCATATTGCTGCAATTCATTTGCATTCACATTCACATCACTTGACTTTGAGTGTGTGAATGCATTGAAGTTAAAATGCATCATTTGTTTATATGTATGTATGTATGCGTAGACTATCAGATTTAGATTGTGGTTCAAGATTGAGTTTTAAGATCGAGTTTTGGCTTTACATTTAGATTGAAATTGCGATTGAGCTTTAGTAGTTGGTGCTGGCTTGTGACACTCAAAAGTACTTGAAAGTACGAAAGTACTCATCATTGTAGCATATGCTCAGGGTCTGTAGAGCTTAGATTAAGGGTACGTGGCATATACATACAAATATAAGAGACTTGCAACAAGTGGGGAGCTTATAAATAACCTTGACACAGGGCGAAGCTGATGCGGTTACATGGAGCTTAGTGCTCAGTCTCCTGGTGAGCTGGAAGTCGATTGAAGTCGAGCCACAGGACCTGTCCTTTCCACTTTTTATGTGTGGGACTGTGGGTCATGCACTCAAGCGCTCTTGTAATCAGATTTCTAAAATCGTGCTGCATACTTTATGGCGTTTCGGTTTTGGGGTTGTTAACCTGCAACATTGCTGCCTGTGCTGTTGTGCTGCCGTGTTGCACGATGCCTTTCTGTCCTCAACTCAACCCACCTTGACTCAACTCGACTCGACTCTGTTGCATAAATAAATGGATGCGCTTGGCCAGGCAAACGACAAAGTCAAGAAGAGCGCAGCACGTGAGTCGCAAAGGGAAGAGGAGCAGGAGTTCCACTCACTCAAATGATGCAATGTTGCACAGGTGAACGCTACGCTCAACTTGGTTTGAACCGTAGCTTCAGTCATGCTCACAACTTATCGATAACAGCTCGAAGAACGGTTTTTTGCATGAAAATTTCTGTGATTCGACTCAACAATTCATTTGCCAATTAAAAGTAAAATCTGTGCCTGATAACTACTATAACAGTATAATACTGTTGGGTACAACACCGTTTTTGGATATAGCAGGAGTAGATCAATTGGCCTATTTTAATAATCTACAAAATATTAATGTATACAAGTTTTTCATATATAATAAATTACCATATACTTGCTTAAAGTATAGCGCTGTATAACAGTTTTCGACATAAGAGTGCAAAAAGGATTTGGAAAAACCAATATACCAATATATAATAGTTTCCGACACATCAGAATAGATTAATTTCAATATATCAGTTCTCAAAGTGACGTAAAAATATGTACATAGAAATTGGACAACTCGATATTCGCGCAACCGGTTTTCAAGTCTCTTAACTGGATAATTTTTTTGACCATCAATCCAGTTAATTTAATTGATTTTCATGAAAAACGATAGCTCAATGGAGTTTCCACATAGTGCTTTCTTTGCAAAATTGAGTTCAGTTGATCAAGTGTTAAAACTAGAGCTTTTATGACCTAGCAACTTTATAAGTCCAAATTTTCGCGTGTATTTTGTATTTACAATCATTAGGAGATGTATCGACAACTCAATTTATTTGTGGTCAATTTTTATGTGAGTATATACCATATATGTTTGTTTTAAATATATGTATATTTTATACCAGTATTTAATTTCGATCAAATACAACAGAGTATTCAAGATTTCCATATAACAGCGTATAACCGTTTCCTTTATAACAATGCATAACATTATCCGGTAACAGCTTGTGATTTTCCATAACAATTGTTGTGCATACATTTGACTTTTGTCCCTGCCACGCCCACTTTTATGCAAGTGAGGCGCAGCATTCACAGTGAGTGTCCAGCATGGACTTCCAGCTCCGAACAAGGAACGCGCTGGCTTGGAAGTGTGTCCATTAGGCAGTGTCGGGTGGATAGGCAGTAAACAAGAACCGTAAAGGGAATAATGGAGGCGTTGAATGAATGTGGTCGGTCCTCTCTCTGAATGTTTCCGGGCTGCCGTCCGTCCCTCCCTCTGTCCGTCCATGACACGCCCAACTTGCAATTGACCTATTTGTGTATGGGGGGACTGGAGGGCGTGGCAATGGCCAGACGTCGTCGCCTTCAATTGTGTTAGCAGCAACTGAGCGACCGCAGGTGACATCGACTGAGGACAACAACCTGCAGCATCTTTCTTCTTGTTGCGCAATTTGTTCGTGGCAAGCCAATCAACTCGGGTCCGTCATCAACTCGCTGGTGGTGGTAGTCAACGTCAACGACAGCGTGGCGTATACGCACTAGATAAAATGCCACATACGCCATGTGGGCTGTGTGGAATGGCCTGAATGGCTGTGCAACTTGTCCGGGTGTTGCACTGGAAACGTGATGTTTAATTAATGCAAAGTGTAAAAGCAACAACAACAACAACGACGACGACAATTTTACAGTGTTGTTGGGTAGTCAGTTGCAGTTGCAGCACGAGGCACAAATGTGAGAGATGTAAAGGGACGCATTAGTAGGCGTCAGACAAGAGCCCAGAGCTACGCGCAACGCGCAACAAGCAGCTTGTAGCATGCAACATGCGACAAGCGTCGAGTGGCATGGGATAAACAGTTTTGGCTCGGCTATTAACGACAACTAATGGAGGCAGCCGACGACGACGACGACAGCACCATGGCAACGCTTATGCAATTAATAAAGTGCCAGACAAGAGCTGCCCGGGGGAACTGGGAGAGCTCCATGATGACGCTGATGCTGCTTGAGCCAAACAGGCTAGCTCATCATAATGTAACCGGCGTACACAAATAGGAACAAGCACCAGAGATGGTATAGATAGATACGAAGCGCACAATATGAGCTGCAATTATAGACCTAATGACCTCATATCGTATCGTAGTCTCAAGATCTCAGCCATCCCAAAAAAAAAGTACTTAAATGCGACTATCATCCATTGTCAAGTTAATAACTTACGGAATTTTCCACTTTTCCAACAATCTGCTTCATCTAGAGTAGATTCACAAAAATATGCCATCTTAAAATTGATTTTGTACAAATGTACTTCAATTTATACTTTTTTGTTTTTAAAATGTTGAGATTTTTGTGTACTATTATTCTTGAATTAAGTATAAAACTATCTTTAATATCAAATCACAACAGTCTGAGTTTGGTTGAAATACCTCCAAAAGCAAAAGTTTCTTATAACTAAACTTTGTTATTTCAATTAAGTTTAGTTAAAATAGTATGAACCGATCTTTAACAGACCTTAATAAATCCCAAAACGTATTTTTACAATCCCATAAAAATCTTATTTTAAGATTTCCGGAATTGCGAAAAGCGAACTAAAAATAAGATTTTTCCTCTCAGTTTTGAAAATTCCGAACTAGTTCAGCGATTCATATCGCTTCTACTTGAATATCCCCCGTTTAAGAACGGAAATTTTAATTATCAAAATGTCGGCTCATAAAATTTTAAATTTCAAAGATAAGTCTTAATTTAACATCTTGATAGGAGGAAACGTCGATCTCGTTTGGAACACTTCTTTAGGAGCTTATATCCAATATAGTTTGTACAACATCCCGGCCCAGTTTAAATGTAGCGTTCCAAAGGCTTAAAATGTGCACCTGGACAATGGCATAGAGCGTTTCAATTGCGGCATTGCAAAGATGTTTGTCCCCTCCCCAGCAATCCATGATCAAGAATTTAAACAGGTTGCGATAAGTCTCAATAGGTATGAACTCAATTGCTCCTTGGCGACCAGTGTCTCCAACAAGATGCTCTTGAGCAGCATAATGCGAATCCGATTTGAAGAAGGTATTTCCAGCATCGCCAAGAAATTCTTCATAAAAAAGGGAAATTGTTGCTCAAAACTGTGATTTCCATTACCTTTTTTCAGATTCTTTGCGTGGATATGTATGACGGTGAGCATTCTTTTGATTAGTTCCGGCTTATTGGGTGTCTTCCTATCCCCGACAAGAAATCGCAGAAGCGTAAAATGCGTTTGTACAAATTGCGGACTTTGCTGCATCATGGCAACAACACTCGGTATATCGTCCATCAGATTTTTAATCACTATTCTCGCCTCCCTGCGCTGGGAAACAGTAAAGTTCTTGACATCCTCCAATTCCATTTCCATTATACAAAGTATACAAAAATTCGATCAATTCGGCGAATGATGCAAATTAGTGATGTAAATTTGAGTGGAAACATCGATGTCGATGCTCATCGATGTTTTCAAAATTTAACATCGATGTTAGTTGATACATCGGGTCGAAACATCGATGCATCGATGTATTTCTAATGTTTGAAAACCATACAATTTTTAGAAAAAAACTAGCATTTCTTAGATTAATGAAGCGCATTTTCTCTTAAAAACGCTTTCATAGCAGTTTTAAAGTTTTAAACAGTTTTTATCTTAAAAGCATAAACACAAACTACAAGAGGTCTTTTTGATGAGAGCTTTGAAAAGACATATGTAAGCCTTCTTGTAGCTATAGTATCTCTGAGTAATTTAAATAAATTTACTCACTTAGACATTGCAAACACTGCCCAAATTACTATAAACTCATTGTCAGAGCGGCGAAAATGGCGTGTTGAAAGTGCGGCAGCCGATGTTTTGCAAAACATCGATGCATCGCCATGCAACATCGATAAATCGGCATCAACAAAAACATCGGAAAACATCGAGAAATGTCGCTGAAAAAACATCGATGCTCGATGCATCGATGTTTTTTTACATCACTAATGCAAATAGAACTGAATGAACCACACTTATGGTTCTTTATTACTTATTAAATATCTAAAACTTCAACGGCAATTTAACACACAAAAAAAAAAATACGAAAATTATTATTATTGTTTCCCGTATTAAAATGTAAAAATGATAATACGAACAGTTGAAATAAAATCCAGCTTTGCACCTATCAATGACGGCAAAGACATGGACTGTATGATTGATCAAAATTCAAAAATCAAAAATTTATAAATCATGCTTTTGCTTCGATGGAATATAACGCAGGCTATTTTGATCACCAATAATGTAATTTTTAGCAATCAAATACAAACAAGGGGGATCCGCCCCCTGCTCGTTTAGCTCGTGGGAAGGTGCGGCTATCCTGTGCCATGACACTCCGATAGCCTAATACGTATTTTCACGTCATTAGGCACGCCGAAGGTTTGATGATGCCGCATTAAGTTTTAGACTAATTGTTTGTATTACATCTGTATGATCTAGTGATCCAATTTAAACCAAATTCGATCAAAATGTAAAACACATAGAATATTCCTCATCTGTGAGTTCGGTTAAGATACATACATGTCTCCAAAAAGTTGCATGCTTTAACTATTTTTTCAATCGTTTCTACTATAGCTATACGATATAGTCGTCCGATTTCAACCAAATTTGATCAATATGTATGGGACCATCCCATATGCATATTCTGTAAGTTTGGTCCCAGATATCAACATAAAAGTTTTTCATACTAAGACTTGATTTTCGACTGATCGTTCCTATGACAGCTATGTGATATTGTGGTCCGATCCAAATTTAAAAACAAACTTCATCTGCGTCCGAAATCCAGAAACCTGCATACCAAATTTAAAGTCTCTAGCTATTAAAACATACAGACGGACGGATAGACAGACGGACATGGATATATCGACTCGGCTGTTGATGCTGATCAAGATACTTTATGGGGTCGGAAATGCCTTCCGGACTAAGCCCCTTTGTCAAGGACCTATACGAATGTTACAATGTGGATGGCATCAAAATTTTTAAGGATCGTTGGATAAAGTACATTGCTCTAGGCTGATGTACCTTTTAAAATATTAGTCCGAGTTCGAGTTTAGGAAGTAAGGTGGTGAATAATATACACTCAAAAGCAAATTAAGATGTCCCTACTTAAATAGAGGATATTGAAGTAAAAAAGGTTTTTTAAGGCTTACTGAATTCGGAATTTTCAAGACTTAAAATCTTAAAATAAAATTTTTCTGAAATTAAGTACGTTTTGAAATTAATTCTAGTCTGTAAAAGATCGAGTCATACAAACAAATGATTAGTATTTAAACACTTTGTTGTTTCTGGAGGTGTTTCAACCAAACTCACAGATTTTATGTATGGTCTTATGGTATATTGGTCTAATGCTATATTCTGACTTAGTTTGCTTTAAATCGGACTGTTAGAATATATAGCTGTCGTACTTAATTCAAGAACAGAAGTACACAAAAATAAAAAACAGAACGGTATAAATTCAAGTAAATCATTCTTAATTTAAGGATGGCGTATTTTTCCGAGTGTACGGACATACGTCCTGGAGTCGAGAACTGGGTAATGAAGCAGTGATACCGTCCAGTCGGGCAAAGATTACCCCCGACTATTGATAATGTTTCACCTCCAAGACCCCAAGAGATGAACAACCCAAAAGTGAATGAGACCCTTGGAGGGGGGCTAGACTCACCTGGCTTGTTCCTTGGGTGCAGCAGAAGTGACTGTGGCAGCTGCAGCTGCAGCGGCAGTTTCGGCCAGCTTGGGTGGGCTGCTGACCAGCGGGGGGCTGTAGACGCGCGGGGGCGTTGTGATCCGCGGTGGACTGTGCATTTGCCGCGGCGGACTCTTGGCCAGCTCGGGCGGAGGGCTGCGCATCAGCGGAGGCGATGGCATGGCCGGAGCACCTTCACCTACTGGCGGACTCTGAACGCGCTCAGCGCTGCGCTGCGAGGACTTCTGAGATGGCGCTGGACTGCGCATCGAGATCGATGTCAGGGATTTAATCGATGATTGGGACTTGAGCGATGCTTGCGGGGAGAGCGCAGGTGCAGCTCCAGTTCCAGCTGCGGCAGATGCTGAGGCAATGGAACCGGTTCGGGAGCCGGCGCATGAGCCAGCGTGGGAGCCAGTGCGTGAGCCATGCTGGGATCCGTGCTGGGAACCAGGCTGTGAGTTGGAACGCGAGCCGGCATGGGACCTCTGACTGCCGCTGCGACTGGGCACACGGCTGTCCGGCTTCGACGACGCAGCAGTCGCAGCGCCCGCATTTCCGGCCGCCATGGCAGCGATGGCGCCAGTGGTGGACATGATGCCACCGCTGGCAATGCTGGCAGCTCGTGGTGAGCTAATGCTATCTGCCGGATCATCGTCATCTTCACCCTCATAGTCGTCGCCCACATTGAGCGACACCTTGTCCACTGACAGCTCATCGGTTTCAACCTTGGTTAGCTCCTCGTCGTCGACATCTTGCTGCTGCTCCTCCTCCTCCTCATCGGCGGCGGCATCTGGATCGGCATCCTCGAGACCCGCTGGAGGTGGTGGAATAAAACCATGTCCCAAACTATCCTCGTCCAGTTCGGCAAAGTGTTCTGGCGGCGGTGCAATGATAGATGAGGCAGAGTATCCATTGCTCGGTGGTGTCGTGATCGTTGTGGACTCATCCTCGTTGTCCAGCGATCTGCTGTAGTCCTCGCCGCCCAGCTGCTGACCACCGCTCACCTGCAGATGATCCATGTCCGGTTCCGGATCCTGATCCTCATCCTCTGGCTCTGGCATTGGCATCGGCTCCTGCTGCTGCTGCTGCTGCTCTGGCTGACTGCGAGCAATGGGCTTCGGTGAATTGGGCTGTGACTCCGTCTCGCTCTCGGAAGATGGTGTCAGTGGTGGAATCTGGCTAACATGCTGCGCCGGTGGCGACACCATTTTGCAGATGTTCAGCTGTGGACACGGCGGAGGTGTAACCGGTGGAGAGGGTGACGTTGATGGCGACTTAGTCAGTGGCGGGGTTACACTGCCCTGAACGTACGACAGATTCGAGGGCAATGGCGGCAACGGTGGCGGCGGTGTGGATTTCTCATCGTCCTCATCATCATCTTCATCATCATCTTCGTTACCATCGTCGTTTTCTGCTACCGCATCAGCATTGTCCTCCCGCAGCTCCTGTATTGCTGCTGGCGGCTCGACAATCGCCTCCTCGGCATCATCCGTCTCCTCGCCATCATCGTCATCGGTACGCAGGCCGGCATCCTCCATGGGCGACAGTGGCGGTGGCGGTATCAGCTCCAGCTCCAGCACCGAATTGCTGGCCGAACCAGTCGGCGAATTGGCCTCCATGCCGATGGGCTGCTGTGCCGGCGGCGGCGTCGGTGTTGGCGGCATATCGTCCGTCTCCGTCAGCGTTGGCAGCGGTTGCCCTAGCAATGTTGTAGTCGGGGGCGGCGGTGGCGGTGCCACCAGCAGCATCATCTCCTCGCTCAGCGACACTGTCGGCAAAGGCGGTGGCAACGGCATCGCCATCCCCATCCCCATCGGCATTTGCATGCCCGACCCGGAGCCGGAGCCGGAGGCAAGGGCATCATCCAGATTGGCATTGCTATTGTCCACCTCCTCGATGTCCGAGTCAATGCCCTGTGCAAAGTCCATGTAGAAATTGTCACGTGAATCGCTCGAGCCGCGACGCAGTTTCAGCGACAGCGACAGATCGGGCGAGCTATCCATCACCACTCCTCTCTCCTCTTCTCTGCTCTCCTCTCCTCTCCACTCCTTTCCTCTTCTCACCTCTCCTCACAGTTGTATCCTTGCAACTGGTTGCTATTCCCTTATTCGCTCTCACTCAAATTCCTTCACTTTGAGATCGATCCTTTCCCTTTCGCTTTTCGGCTTTCCGTCTTTTGTTTTCGTTTCCGCTCTTATGCGTTTTTCACTTTGTGCCGCCTACGCACATTTTGTGTATCCTGTTTCCATTTCTCAAGTATCCCTAGAAATGCAAAAACAAACTCTGTACACACACATGGCAAAAACACACACAAATACACACATAGAAATAGTGTTGCCGGATTTTAATCCAAAAAAAAAGCTAGCTAATATCTAAAAAATAATGAATAAAACTTTTTGTTTAGAAAATCTTCATATTAATCTAGGATGAAAACTCAAAATAAATGAATACTGAAATTAATAAATATTGCAAGAAAATGCGTTTTATATATAAAAATGGATTTCTGTGCTAGCAACAAAAATATTCAATCAAAACTTTAATTGTTCTATTAAGAGTTGCAGCATTAAAATATTCGAATATCCTGAATTTACTCTCTTTGTTTGCCGGAGAACTAATTGGTTTTCCTAATTTTATTAATTTTTAAAGCTTTTCAATTACCAATTAAGGTAATAGGTATGTATATTGAGGGTATAAAAAGCAAAGCCTAGCTAAAAAATAGCTTAAATGGCAACACTGCAGAGATACTTATTAACAGCCTCTCTCTTTCCATCTGTAAAGGACGGGGCGGTGGTGTGGGGCGTGGCAATTGCATTTGCTGCGCATTTGGCTTTTTACGCAATCATTGTGCGTATGTGTGTTTGTGTGTGCGAAAGTGCGTAACAAGAAATACGCATCAAAAGCAACCCCGAAATGACAAGCAAAAACGCCATAAATTGCTGTTCTTTGTTTGTTTGTTTGTTGTTGTTCTTGTTGTTGGTTTCGCTTGTTTGCTGCGCAGTTGTTGTTGACTTACTGACCAAATGCACACTAACACAAACACACCCACAAACAGGATTGCACATTTACATTTGCCGTTAAGCGGCGCTTTTGAATTCGCCAAACAACTTTATGTATGCCAAATGCGAAGTCGATGCCGAAGCCGACGTCAACACTGACGCCAACGCCGGCGTTGCCCCTCCAATGAATGCTGTAAGGATGTGTTTGTGGCTGCGGATGCGAGCTTCTGTAAGTGTGTGTGTGTGTGTGCGTGTGTACACCAAAAATATTGCGTATGTGTTTTTGTAGGGCAGGAGTTGTGATTCCTTTTTTTGCACAGGCAAACAAAGCACAAGTAGAAGCGAAACCGAATGCGGCTAAGTTAAATTCAATATATGTTTACCGTTATATTGTATGTTAACTAATTGTTTTTGATCAAATTAAGAATGTTCGTCCGTATTTCCTTTTTGGTCTTTCCGTATTTTGCTTAACTGCAATAAACGTTTCCCGATACCGTTACACGTTCGCTTCGTGTCGCTACGTTGCGGTTCGGTTCGTTCCGTTTCGTTTTGGTTCCGGACTTTTTGGGGGCACACGGAGTGCGCGCCTGACGCTGGGATTTTTCGATTCCTGCTGCGGCGGCACTTAATTCTAGAATGAAACGACAGCACGAGACAAAGCTGCGCCATTGCCGTTGTCATAGAAAAGCGGCCGCAGCCTCTCAGTCAGCGCTGGAGCCGGAGGCAGAGAGTGCGCTACTAAAGAGAGTAGTGAGAGAGAGAGAGAGTAACCGTGGTTTAACTTGAAAAATTAATAAAACATTCAAAGACAGTAAGTCTTGTAACTCTCATGAAAATACAATTTATTTATTTATTTATTTAATACCAATTAGGAGCAGTTGACCAGCAGTACGTTAAAAAATTTAAAATTAGGTAATTTAATATAATATTAAATTAATATGAATTATAATGTATAAATTTAAGCTGAAAGGATAAAATTTAAAATCAAAAGTGCAAAAATGTAAATCTAGAGTTCAAACTTTTTAAAATTAGAGTCTTAATAGTTTTTTTTTAACTTTTTTAAAAACAATCAATTACAGCAATTAAAATAATAAAATATTACCAAAACTGTATTTCTTGGTTGTTAAAATAATTTCTTGGCTGACTGATGTATCTAACAGTAACAAGTATTCGCTTATGCTGCACACTGTGCACTATTAATGGGCTCTCTTCCCTTTTTGTTCCGGGAGCGTGTGAAAAACGTCACTGCGTACTAACACCTCGACGGAGAGCGCACATTGCTCAATACCAAAATATGAGAACAACAAAATCTGTTTTAACTTGGTCATAAGGGATATGCGCAAGCCTCCCAATCCTGAGCGATATGTGCTGGAATTTTTGCATGTTCCGGGGTTGGAGAGAATGTCAATTCGCTATCAGCATGGAACCTGCGTAATGGAGGAAGGCGCAAATTTTAGATAAGCCGTATAGTTATTATTGCGTACTAATAAAATAGTGACTTGCAAAAGAAAATTTCTCTATTCTCAATTTTATATTAAAATTATCAGTTCAATTTTAAAAAAGGACAAGTAAGTCGAACTTTGCGCCAACTTTCAGTGCTGCATAATTTGTATGTTGCACAAATATTTTCAAAGCAGCACCTATCGATATCTTACAATGATATTGCTTTGCTGCTCATAATATTTGAAATACGATAGATTTGTGCATTTATAATGAGAATGAGAAATTCGTTTTAAATAAACATTTGCAGTTATTTTTAGTATTTATTAAATTTATGTATTCTACTGTACAAACAAAATATATATTCGAGCACAGCTGTTAAATGTATTATCGATTGCAGTACGTGATTCATTTGAGCAATCGAAATAAATTAATGTTATCGACACGCCGCCACAAAAGTTCATCGATAAATTTGCAGCTCAACTGGACAATTTGACAAAAAAAAGAATAGGAAATTGATAAAAATCAAATCAATTAAAAAAAATTCAATGTGTATTAGCATTACTCAATGTTTGGGAGTAGCTTACTAAATTACATACGACAGGATCTACAATGAGCTCGCGCAGAACGAGATCCGGGCCGACGCTCAACTTTAAAGCGGTGCTGCTGGGCGAAGGTGAGTGTATATACATACATATGTATGTATGTAAAGGTGTTGTTGTTGTTTGTCATTCATTGGTTTTGCGCACTTGCAGGCTGTGTGGGCAAAACATCGCTGGTGCTGCGTTACATGGAGGACAAGTTTAACACGCAGCACCTGAGCACACTGCAGGCCTCGTTTGTGACCAAAAAGGTGACGCTGCCCGACGAGCGGCGGGCGCAACTCAACATATGGGATACGGCCGGACAGGAGCGGTTTCATGCATTGGGCCCGATCTACTATCGGGGCTCGGATGGAGCGTTGCTGGTGTACGATATAACCGACCAGGACTCATTTCAAAAGGTAAAATCGTGGGTGCGCGAACTGAAACAGATGCGCGGCAGCGAAATTGCGCTAATCATTGTGGGCAACAAGACTGATCTGGAGGAGCAGCGGGCCATTGTCTATGAGACAGCAGTACGTTATGCGCAAACGGTGGGCGCTCAATACGTCGAGACGTCCGCCAAAGAAAACGAAGGCGTCACTGAGCTATTCGAGCTGCTCACCCAACTGATGGTCGAGCATCATGGCAACAAGCAGCAGAATGAGACCAATACCAATGCACTGCGTCTACAGAGCTCGGGGATGGGGTCCAATTCGGGCTCAATTAGCATTTCAGACGATGCCGATGCTGAGCAGGATAACGGCAATGCGGATGCTGCCGCCGGCAATGCTCACCGATCCTGCTGTGGCATCTAGGCTGCTCGACAGCCGTCCATTGTGATAATACATATGTACTAGTAGATCTGTAACCGATGTGTATTTGTATATAATACGTGTATTTATGTATCTCCCAGCAAACCCTCCCCGTCCCTTCCCAACATCTACTCTTGGCCCAATACGTTCTTGTTATCTGTTTGAAATTATCCGTTCTTTGTGGTTTATGAGTCTCCCTCAGAGCAGTCTAGTATTTTTCATTTTTTTTTTTGCTCGTTCCACTGTTCTTTGTGCATTTGGCAAATCGCTAATTAAATTTCGTTTGTATGCGTCATCGAAATCTGTGAGCTTGTGAATTTCTTAAAGCCTCAAATATGTACGTGTTGTTATCTGAACACAAAGCGGGCGCCGATAAGCGGGGTGAACAATCTGGAGTTGCCAACTTGGAGTGCTCTTAAAGGGTACAAAACAAAAGTCAAGCGCAATTCTTATTATATTACATATTTAAGCTACATTTCAGTTATTCGCACTGCTATTAATCCAAATCAAAAGTACATTAAAATTATTATTTGAATTACTATTTCAGCTTAGTTTATTAAGCTTACATAGATCTGTTGTAGTTTTGAATGAGGTCCGGTCCGGTTCCGGTTCCGCTTCCGGGTTGAATTACAGTCTACTGTATGGATGTTGTGATGTCATAGCCGCGGCCATAGTTGCCAGTGCTATTTATAAATACAAATTAGTTTCATATGATATATAAATAATTCTTTTTTTAAATTATAATCTATATAGTAATAAATATGATTTATTCGTTGCAAAAAACATAAATAAAAATGATTGAATTTTTTGTTAATTAAGGTGAATTGTTACTAAAATTTCAAGTAATACCCAAATGAGAAAAACCCTAAACTGTCTTTTGTCTATCTGGAATATCTTCCTATGCCAGTTGTAATATTTTTCAAATTACTTTCATGTTATTGCCCGGAATCAAATTGATATTATAACTATTCTATGTCTATCAAATTAGCAGAGTGTATTTGGAATGTGATCAATGAATTGTAAATTCAGCAAATTGCATTGAATTCAATGAGTTTATTTGATGACACATCCATTATAGTAATGAAACCAAAGATTGCTCATCAATTACCTCAATTCGTTGTAGTCCAAAAAGAACCACGCAATTCCTCAAGGGACAGGTCATTTCCATGCCAGAATTCAAACAAAAAGTTCATCAATTAATTGACATGGTACATATTCATAAAGAAAATACATACATGCCTACATATGTACATTCATACGTAGTTACTAATGATTATCGAGGCCTTCTGTTAGAATTCTCGAGTGTCTTGTTATTAATGCATGGTCAAGTGTCTCAGTTACCACAGCGAAGGCGACTCACCTGTCGAGTCTCGACAGTTCTACATTGAATGTGGCAGCAATCGTTAATACTTAGTCCAGTTATCAGGCGCTCAATATCGTATGCAAAATGAAGCTGTTTCTGCTGATACTGAAGACTCTCCTTGTCTATGGATTCGTTACGCTCTTCACACTGCTCTCGCACCTGCTCCAGAGATCGTTGCAGGTGATGCACCCACTGGCAACAACATGAACAGAAGAGAATCCAAGCGATATGTTTGGTATGTTTATATATTCTTTATACTTAGAAGAAGTTTAAAGGGGGTTTCATTTTAAGAATACAAAATCCAAAATTGTGGTAAAGGTTTGATGGGCTTGATCTATAAAACTGTATTTAGGTTCGGATCTTTAATTCTTAAATCATTTAAATCTTTTTAGTTAAAAAATGAAAATTTAAATAATCAAATTTTAAATATGTCTTATATTAACTAGATGACTTTTATTAATAATATTATACGAAGTCTTAAATAATGCCATATTAAAAAAATTGCTGTAATACATTTCTTTAACCTCTTTTTTTAAGGATGGGCCTAATTAATTTAGTTTATGATCCGTTTCGTCCGTCCCTCAGTTCGTCTATTTATCCGTATGAACAATAAGATCACAGAAATGGTAAAAGCTAGACACATCGAGTTTGGTATGTATGTATGTACAAATGTATACTCCATACATATATCGCTTACTTGCGATTTTATGATGCAAAAGTATTCGTTCTTTACTGTTAAGATTCATATCTTGTTCAGTCTTCATATGATTAAAATAATTCTTTTTATTCTCATTTTTACACTCTTTTAGTAGCTGACAGGAACATATGTATGTAATGGCATATTTAGTACGTGTAAAATTTGGGCGAATAATATTGCTATACCTCTTTAGTTTTCCTCTATATTAAATCATTATAATATTATGTTGATATCTCCAATGTCTATAGGCTTATATTTGAATCAACAGGCCTAGGTAAAAATTTGATTCCATTGATTGTCAATAGTCTAGCTTTCCCATTATCTATATCCAAAATAGTTAAACTAGAGAGAAACATGTTTATTTGATCATATAGTTATCTATTGATGAAATGTTAACGATATATGGTTTTAAATACTATCATTTTTGGGGTTTTTTTTTTGTTGAATGTGTGAACTGATAGCAACGAGGGCTGATCCACAAGTTCATGATAGACCCACTTTAGTAAAACTGAGGTGTTCATTAGTAAAGTCTTTAACCGTTTAAAGAGAAACCATTTAATAAATGTAATTTTTTAATAATTTTATAAATTTAATATCGGGAAATTTGTTGCTTTACTTTTACAAGTTTCAAACTTGTGAAACTCGCCTCGCTCGAGGGGTTGCGTCTAACAACAGGTAGAATTCATGTTAGCCGAAAATGGCTTATCTCATCAACGATAACAGGTATGAATCGTCTTATCAGTTACCAACTATCAGCTGGAAGCGCTTAATGTGCCCGGAGAGAGTTCGGCCAGTGTAATGAGAGGGGCTAGGGGGATAATGTGTGAGAGCACATTTTGCTTATTGGCACAACAATCAATAATAGTTAATTGTCAACACGTTAGCTCTGTCGTAGTTCCAATGGACGATAAGAGAGGGCTGAGCGCAATTAGGTTCGGGTTTCGGGCTCTAGGTGAGAATGTTGAGGTGAGAATGCCACTACTCAATTGGAGGCCACTAGTCATGTTATCGGGCCAGACCATGACTATTGCTGATGACCGTTGTTCGAGCGTTTGTTTTTAGTTGGCCAACTGTCGTTGTGGTTCAAGAATGCGCCTACAATCGAGATGGAGTCTCCTGCTCCTTTTTCTCTGCCTCGTTCTGTGTGGTCTTCTGATCGGAGTCTACAGGATCACCAGCTCCCCCCTGCTCAATCAGTATGGCATTCTCCGTGACTATTTGGACAGCAACAGAGCGGACAATCGTCCAGTTGTGCGTAGTATTCTGCTCTGGAGCAGCTTCTTCGGGGATGAACGATGGAAGCTGCCGGGAGATACGCTTAAGCATAAGCATTTTCGGGATAATCTCCAGTGTGCCGTGTATCAGTGCGAGCTGAGCAATCGGCACGATTATCTGCCCAATCTGGAGGACTACGATGCCATTGTGTTCCATGTGGCACAGCCTTTTCCACTACTTCAACCGCTACCCTCTCGCCGCAGCCCACGACAGGTTTATGTGTTCGCCTTGATGGAGCCGCCGGGGGAGACGAAGCATCGACTGAGCGATGAACAGAGTTTCTATAATCTAACCATGAGCTATCGCCTGGACTCGGACATTGTGTGGCCATATGCACAGTTGCTGGATGCCGAAACCGGAGCAGTGGTGGCGCCCAGTCTCCAGCCCCATTGGCGACAGCCTCCAGCTCTGGGCAGCTGGAATGACAGCCAAGTGTTGCAGCTTTGGCCAAGAAAGACCAAGATGGCTGCCTGGTTTGTATCCCACTGCAAGACGCTGTCGAGGCGCGAGGAGCTCGCGGGTGCACTGCAGCAGCACGGCATCGAGGTGGACATCTATGGCAGCTGTGGCAGCCTCAGGTGAGTAGTCTTGCGAGGATCAATGCAAATTCCAGAGACTCAATACTCAACCTGCAGTTGTGCTCGTGGCGATCCGCGATGTGATGAAATGCTGGACACCAAATACAAGTTTTATTTGGCCTTTGAGAACTCGCTGTGCGTGGACTATGTGACCGAGAAATTGTACGGTGCACTGCAGCATCGCATCGTGCCCGTCGTCTTTGGTGGCGCCAACTACACCCGTTTTCTGCCTCCCCACTCCTACATCGATGCCGATCGCTTTGCGAACGTGGAGCAACTGGCGATGCATCTGCGGCGTGTGGCCAACGATATTAACGAATACATGCGCTACTTCTGGTGGCGACAATACTACAAACTTGGCCACGACTCGCCCTTCTGCCAGCTCTGTGCCCAGCTGCATCGTCCCAGTTTCCAGCTGAGAACACAGATCTACGAGGACATCGAGGCTTGGTGGCTCAACAGTTGCCGCTTTGAGTCCCACATACGATTCTGAGCAGTGCGACGGCAATATTTGCACTAGTCTGACAGAGATAGCTCAACGCGAATGCAAGCGAGATAGCAATAGCTTAGATTTATTTACCTAAACATGCATATACATATGTATGTATGTACAAATGTATGTATTATAATAGCAGTAATAAGTCCGATTTCACTAATTAGCTTTAATTTAATTGAGGTGCAGCTGACACGCCCTCTCTCACTCTCACTCCGTATCTGTCTCTCTTTCTCTTTCAACAAGAGGCTTTATTTACTTATAATGTTATGCCCTAAATACAAGTCAGAGTGAGTTATGACAACTGAAACTATCCCTAAGTTTTCGTATCTGCCCATCGTTAACTTGGCTATAACTTCCACAGACTGTTAGCATATGAGTCAATAGTGCTTACGCTTATCACTGAATTGCATCACATAGATAGCGCTCTATTTATTAATAGCTATGTAAGTTCAAACGTAAAGTACATGTATAGGTATGTTATTCACTCGGTATTCTCCGAGAATATGGTAGTGTAAATATGTATGTCATATACATTTTATGTTTGAGAAGTTAACAGTATAAGCGGGAGTTTATGTTTACGATGCAGAAGTTTGAATAGACAAATGATGGAAAGAAATAGACAACTTTAAGCTTATCTATAGTTTTCTTTTTTTTATTTTGTATTATATTCAAAAGAGCTTGCGACATTTGAGAATCATCAAGAAATCTGTAAAAATTTTCAGTATAAAATCAAAACTTTTTTGAAATTTGACGAATTTTTTAAAAATTTACAAGTGCAACGAATGATTGATCACAACTTGGATGTGAGAGATTAATCTGCAATTTGTGTACTAACTATAACTTGTGATTACTACATTCAGGTCGGTTTTCGGAGAGATATTTTGATGTTAAATGTATGGAAATTTGTATCAAATTTAAAAACATCTAAGTAATAGATACAACCAAGGGCGTCGGCAGGGGGGGGGGGCAGGGGGGGCCATTGCTCCCCCCTACACTCATAATTTTTCATGGATTTAGCTTCCGAAATCCAACAAGATTTGGGCAGAAAGTCAATTTTGTTTTGAAGAGT
>JBAMBJ010003485.1:0-15741 GCA_037043495.1 Drosophila recens
TTTTCAATTTTGCGGGCGAAGCGAGCAGGGGACGGACCCCCTTATATTGTATTAATTTGTTAAACCGGACAACTAAAGAAGTTCTTTTAAATTTTTGCGAGCGAAGCGAGCTGCGGGTTGGCGAGCGAAGCGAGCAGTTTAAGTTTGTTAAGCTGGAAAACAAAAGACCTTCTTTTCAATTTTGCGAGCGTAGCGAGCGGGGGTTGGCGAGCGAAGCGAGCAGGGGGCGGAGCCCCCTAGTTTTCTTATAAAATTCTTGGTCTTGTAGCCAGTTTTATATGAAGGTTGAGCTCCTTTTCACTTTATAATTAAGGTTGAAGATGAAGTGGATGGTAATTATAAGTAAGAATAATAATAACATGGCTGTCATTAACATTATACGCTTAACAGTGACAACTACACTAACAGCTATTTAACATTCCATAAAAGAAGGAGGTTCTTCTTATGACGTTCTAACATTATTGAATATATTATTATATATTTTGACTATCGCATCAATATTATCAAAGATATGGCAATAGATCGACTATAATTATTTGGGGGAACTATGATACTCGTGTCATAATGTAAAGCAAGCTGTACGTTTTATGTATTTTGTCCAAATGTCGTTAGTACAAAATGATTTTATTTTTAACCTTGTAACCAAATTAAGTTGTTTTCCTTCCTTCTTTCGCTGTCCTTGTAGAGCAACAACAACAACAACAACAACATCAGCAGCAGCAGCAGCAAAAGCGCCGTCGCTTTCATCCGTTACGTAATTTACGGCGGATCTTTCGTCGACGGACAATCAACAGTGCGGACAGTGCCGCCGCTGCCGCTGGAGGAGAGTCGCCTGGTCCGGGTTCCTGCAACACGTTGCCACCGCCGACGAGCAGCTCCAGTGAGAAGAATCTGCGGAGCATTGCCCTCTCCGGATCCTGCTCCTCTGCAGGCGACAAAGTCTCGGCGTCGGCCTCGTCACCGGCATCGCCTTTGACCCACCAGCAACTGCACGAGAGCTACCAGACGCAGTCTCTGCCCAAGTCCAAGTCCTACGGCTCCCATCGCGATGAGCTGCTGAGCGTGCTGCTGGGCAAGAAGAGATCAAGCAAACAGCAGACGCAGACACAGACACACGGCTCCGAGCAGCCAGTGCAAGTCCAAGTGCAATCCAATCCCGACGCCATGTACCAGACACAGCGACAGCAGATGGGCGTGGCCGTCTTCCCCGACGCGAATGCTAAGGGCATGAGTCGGAGCAGTTACTTTGTGGAGAAGCGTCACCATCAACATCAACATCAGCGACAGCTGCGCAGCGTCGGTGACTCCTCGCAGGATCTGAGCACCGAAGACAGCGGCGCCGTCGGAGGCGGAGGAGGAGCCGCCGACATGTCCGACAGTCAACGCAGCCTCAGCGAGGGAAGACTGCTAGATGTGGACGTGGATGGGTAAGTGCTGACAGTCCCCATCTCCTCTCTCTCTCTTCTATCATTCTCTCTCTTTCGCTTTTGGTTTCTCTTACAGCGATTACACACGCGAAACCCTTTCGCAATCCCATGACAGCGTCTTCTCTGAGTCAGCGACAGCCAGCAGTCTATCCATTGTGCTAAAGGTGAGTTCACATGGAGCAATTCATGTATTTATGTGTACAAAAAGATGTGATAGACTAACAGATACCCTGTAAACATTCATGCACTTTTAAGATGTCTTGTAGATTTAATTCTATCAATTCAAAATTATCGAAATTCAGTCGAACTTCCATAACTCTAACTTCTTTATTCAAATTTTCTTTAACTAAATGGAGGTGGAAAGCGGAATTATTTGTTGAATTTTCATTTTTCTTCGGTTTAGCGAAACATTTGGAATACGAAATTAATATCAAAAATTAATCATCAATTTTTAAATTTATGCTATACACATTCTGAATAGCTTGTCCTTGCATAAATTTTAAATTGATTTTTGTGATATACTAAAAATAGCCAAGATTACTATCGGATATATACACTGGCGAACATATTTATTGGCACAGCAAACATTTTGAGATTTGGGGGCTTATTTGTTTCCTTATCGTTAACATATTGGCATCAATAGAAAGGTCATTTAAATGCCGTTTGAATGATATAAAACTTTCCTTAACCCATTGAAATTTTCGAATTTATGTAAAAGTTAATTTTCGAAACTTTTTTCCTCGATTTTTTAAGAAAAATTTTTTGAAACAATTTTTGAAACAATTCTAAGAGTAACTGCAAAAAAAAATTCAAAAATATTTTTGGTAGTATTTTTTTATAATTTTTTAAAAATTGCTAAAAAGCCATTTTTTGTGTGAAAAGTAGGAAAAAGGGGGTTAAAATGGTAATTTTTAGGATTTTCAAAAAATTATAGAAAATATAATACTAGCAAAAATATTTTGTAAAATTTTTTTTAATAGACTTAGAGCTATGTAGACTATAAGTCTAGGTTAATTTTTTAGTTTTAAAAATTCGATATATCTCTAAAATGTTAAGTTTAACCTTGATTTATTTCATGAAAAAGCAACAGTGTCAGTCCATCAACTTATTTCTCTCTTTTGCTAGCTCTATGATATCGAATTGAGTATCTAAAAGAGTATTCAGACTTCAGCAATTTGAGTGAATGCATGAAATATCGTGTCAGTCGACAGTTAGCGCAATAAACTTGTATTATTTGTATTACGAGTATGAAAAAACTGGCAAGAAGAGAAAACTCATTATAAATTCATGGCTTAAAGGAAACTCTTTACTTGTAAATTATTTTGGGCTTGTTTATATCGATCCGAATTCCATAATCCACGGCCACAATTAGCCATGAGTCATGGCAAACAGAGCTGCGACTCAGCTGGGCTTCTCTTTGGTACCCGACATGAGGCACCCTTAAATAACAGTTAACAGCTTTGCAATGGCCTCAAAGGGTCACCCAATGATATATGCTTCAATTTAACCCCCCACATGTGCTCCAACAAAGAATGTGTTACTCATATTGTTGTTGTTGATGTTGTGTTGTATTGCAATCATTTAAATTGATTTTAATCAAATTCAATTTACTGGCATGTGGATGTCGGTTTGTTGACTTGGGATTGCAATCGAGGATGAGATTGGGGATTGGAATGGGTTTTGAATTGTTGACTCAACACTTCCATTGTTAGCTCAAATGTGTAACTCTCTTGGGCAACTTTCAGTTAATTTAGCCAATTCTCGATAGATCAACAGAGCAAAAATATGTTATTAATAGTAGTTCAGTTAATGTTTTCCCCAAGAAATTCGTTATCTTTAATTCAGTCTATCAAGAGATCTGCAAAGCATATTTATTTTTAAATATATATTTTATACTTCAGTAAATATACATTTTTATTCCATACGATATACATTATCCACACTTCAGATAATTCATGCAACTCTCAATAGATCACCCGAGTTTTTCCATATTTATATCTATATGTATTTATTAATACGAGTACAAATATTTCTCCATTTTCAGTTAATATGCTGATATTTTTCCTTTAAATAATTTTTAATTGTATTTAAATAAATCCATTAAATCTCGATTGATCTAAGAAGCTTTTCTTTTAGAACTAAGTTTATTATCTATGCTTAAGTTATTCAGACAAATATTCCATATTTAACCAACTTAAAAGATCTGACGAGTTTTTCACTTAAAAATTGCATTCGAAATCTATATTAAGTACAAACGAGTATATTTCTGATCAATATATCTCTATTCCAGTTAATATTCATTTTTGTTTATTTGGTAATATTTAGAATATTACTTTAGTTCATCCAGTCACTCTCGATAATTCAGTGAAGCTTTTTCTTAAGATATAAGTATTTCTTGACTTCAGTTAATCGCGATAATTACCGATAGATCTGCAGAGTTTTTGCTTAGAAGAAATGTGTTATCTAATAGAGATCTAACAGTGATCTGAGCTGCGTTGGTGTCGATGTCCGTGCCAGTTTCGACTGCATAATCGCCAAGTGGAAGGCGAAGTCTGTGTTTGGTTTGCCGTGAAACGAGAAACAACAAAGAAGCTGAAATGCAGAAAACACCGCACGCGCCGTTGCCACCACAGCACCACAACACAGCACCACCGCAACTGGCAACGAAAGCCGAATGCAATCTAATGCCCCACCGACTGCCTCCCGCGACACCCTCGACTATTGTGGGACGTTGTAAGACTGTTGTATGGACTGTTACTCCGGGCAACTTGGCCAACTGCAGCGCGTGGCCAACTGCAATGTGTGGCTTCTTCCTTGTCTCTTTCGCTCTCCCTCTCTCTCTCTTTCGCACTCTTTGCTTCTAATGCTTCTTCAGTTTGCTGGCCAAACGAGTTACTGACTCTCGGTTACTAACTTACTTCTTGTTATTCCACTTTTTTCCACTTGACTGTCAGTTGCAGCTCCCCCTCTCCCTCCCCCCCCCCCTCTCGCTGCCCCCTTGCTTCTCTTGGTCGGCTTATTTGCCAACCTGGTTAGCAAATAAATCGCATTTCTTTCTGTTTCTATGCTATTGAACTCCTGCAGAGTTTTCCGCTAAATCAGTTTGCTTTCAGTCACTTGGATGTCGACATCGCTCTCCCGATTCTCCCAATCAAATCGTCGAATCAATGGCAAACAATAAATAGAAACTATAAAAAATATATATATATTTTAAATATATACGTATATATTTATATATACTGTGTGTGTTGTGTAAACTGTGTGTAAACCAAACAATTAATCAATTAAAACATATTCTGTTTTGTATTCAAATATTATCATGTGGCTCTCTTTGAATATAAGCATATTTTCTGGTCTACTTTCGTCACTAGTGTCATCACAAGCTGTCCACAGTGATTCTACAATTTTGATAGAAATCATTTCTATCTGTAAATTAATATATTGAATATTAATTTGTCATAAATAAATAATATTCAATTTAACATATCAGAAATAAACAATATTCAATCAATAATAATCAATTTCTAAGTATTTTGATGATCGTCACATATTTTCATAGGGAAAATGAAGTTGACTATTTTATTCCAGACTCGAACGGGTTTTTGAAAGACAGAAAGACACTCTATGAATGTGTACAGACATAAATAATAGAAAAAGAAAAAATCTAGTTAATGTCCATAATGGGGCAATTGAGTGACAACGCAGGCATTCAATTTTCACTCTGTAGACTGTAGATGGTAGACTGGGGACTGAAGACTGTCGACTGTTGATTGCATTGGGATGCAAGCAGACGGACAACTGATGAGTTGAGTTGCGGACGGGGACATGCGATGTCATTTCTCACGCTTTGCTTTAATTACTCTGAAGAGTTGGTCTAAACCTGTTGACTTACTGACAGGCTTCCTGACTTAATGCTCCACTGCAGGACGCGAAATGGTCGTCGAATACAAATGCAAATAGTTGTAGGCAAATCAAATATTTGAAATCGACCCACTTATACACACTCCATAAATCAACACAGTTGTCGTAAGTGGTTTGCTCCGACTTCCTGTTTTGATGGCCAACTCTCCTCTGCTCGTATTGCATAAACTGTTCATTTGGGCTACCTTTTATTTTGGGTTTCCGCATCCACTGAGCAGCTGTCATCCCCAAAAATTCACAACTTAAGTCGCGTTCTGCTTCACATTGAACACACTGAGTAGTAAAACTTATCTTTTTGACAGGTTGTGAAACAATATAGAATTGATTTTTGAATTACGTGGAATTTAATAGAACAAAAAATGTTACTAAATCCGCTTGAATAATAATTTCGTCAGCTAAAAGCTAAATGCAGTACTCTGAATCTAATACTTCAAATCATAATCTTCAAAGTCATTACAAACTTGGGCAAAATTTTTAATTACAAAGAATATTTTGAAAAAACTCGGCATTTTATGAATTTAAAGTTAAAAAAGCTCCAAAACTAATGTAAAGGATATAAATTTATTTTTACGACTTAAATATATATAATTTTTTTAATATTAATGTCATATTTTTAAATTAATTGTTGTGTCGGCTGCTTTTAGCCTGACAATATATACAGTTGCGGTCAAAAAAATAGTAGTGCCTGCAATGAACTTACAAAAACTTAAAATTTAATGACTTTTAATTTATCCAAATTTTTTATATAATTTTTTTAAGATACGTTATTATATTGTAAATCCATCTGAGAAATCAAAGATAGTGAACAGTTATTATTTTTCGACTTAGGAATTTTTTTCTTGTAATAGTCTGAAAAATGGGCGGTCAAAATAATAGTAGTGAATGCATTAAAAGTGGAAAAAAAGGATATTACGCAGGAAAGGCACTTGATTTGATATTTATAATTGTTATTTGATAATTTTCTATAAATTGTAAAAAAAATATTTTGCTTAGAGTTGTTACAATGGGGCGTGGCAAGCATTGCACTCCAGAAAAGCGTGCTCGTATAAAAAACTTATTTCAAAAAGGATAACGTTTAAGGAAGTGGAAAAATTTGATTATATGATTGCCAACCATAATCAGAAACGCCATTAAGTAGTCGCCAAAATAGGATAAATGTGGAAGACCTCGATCCATGTCCAAAAGACAAGTGACAAAAGTAGTGAGGTTTTTGAAACGCGACCCTTTTGCTCCTGCAGCACTTAAAAAAAGGACTTTGGTATGGACCAAAGTGTGTAAAACATTCTTAGATGTTTGCGAAATAATAATCTGGCAGAAAGAAGCCCGTGAAAAATTCCGTTATTGAAAAAAATACCTGCCCAAAAGCGATTTCGATTTGCTAAGGATCATCTGAATTGACCCTAGAGAAATAAAGAAACCTCTAGTGGTCGGATGTGTCCAAAATTATTTTTATTGCTTGTCGAGGATCTCGATAACATGTAAGGTATCCGTTAAAGTTCGAATATCAGCCCAGATTCACCTGCAGGACCATCAAACATTGTGGTATGAGAATAATAAGCTGGGCGCATTTTCACATTATTGGGTCCAACCCATATAATGGATCATAACCATAAAGGAAAGCCACGAACAAGTGAAAATTCTGCAGGACACTATGCTACCGTATTTTTCAGATGATATGCCGATAATTTGGAGGTTCCAACGGGACATAGCCCCAAGGCATATCAGCAAATCTTCGAAAGAATGGTTCGCATAGAAAAAAGTTAATGTAGTGGAGTGGTCACCACGGTCCCCCGATCTGAATCCCATTGAAAATTTGTGGTCCGATATGAAGAAGGATATTGCCAAGCATCAACCAACAAATAATATTCATCTTTGGAAGATCGCTAGGAGCGCCTGGAGCTCAATACAAACAGAACGATGTAAAAGCCATGATCCGTCGTTGTAAGGCGGTAATTCAAGATAAAGGCTTCACAACAAATTATTAAATTTGTTAATTATTAAGTGCATTTCACATATCTAACCTTTTAAATAAAAAAAAGGGGGTTTTGGATCGTTTTCATCATTAAAATATTTGAATATGTTCATCACTACTATTATTTTGACCGCCCATTTTTCAGACTATTACAAGAAAAAAATTCCTAAGTCGAAAAAAAATAACTTTTCACTATCTTTGATTTCTCAGATGGATTTACAATATAATAACGTATCTTAAAAAAATTATATAAAAAATTTGGATAAATTAAAAGTCATTAAATTTTAAGTTTTTGTAAGTTCATTGCAGGCACTACTATTTTTTTGACCGCAGCTGTACGTATAATAATTAAATAAATAAAATAAAAAGAATGTACAAATTATTTATTCCTTACCTTTATGGAAGCGAATTTAACATACTTTGGCAACAGTAAAATTCTTGTAATATATTAAGTACCGTTTTTTCAATATACATATATTGAACAAAGTGAAAAGATTTAAAATTAAGTAGTTTTTGTTCATCTTAAACTTATTGCTCAAAATGATTTAATGTACTAACCAAAATTTTATGACAGAAAGTTTTTCACATACGTATGAATTTATTCTGTGAAAAATATTTTCTGCATACTTTTATACTTGAAAATATTTATGCTAATTTTTATAGGCTCTAATATTTAGATTCTTTTATTTTGTAAAGCAATAATATATGCAAAGTATTGTCCCTTTTTTACATTTTAATCTGAATATTTAGCGAAATTTTAGTGATTATCGCAATAATATTTTAGCAGCGTGAGTTTCGGTATAAAATCAAACAAAGACTTTACCTGGCGTTATATGACATAGTTATATCTTTGACTCTAGCTTTGGTCTTATTTCGATTTGCATAATTGAAATCACAGTTTTCCGCAGTTTGCCAACTGTTGTGCTCTCTTTTCTCTCTCTCTCTCTCTCTCTCTGTCTCTCTCTCTCACAACAGATGTGGACAGAGGCTGTTGCAATCCAAACGGGGGTGGGCAATTGTCTGCCGCATGCCACAAGTTGCCAGTTGCGATGTTGCCAGTTGCATGTTAGGCCAGTGGCCACTGACCAGGCAACAGGCAACAAACAGTTGGCCCACTCAGCAAGTGTGCCAATAAATCAGCGAATGTGACGAGTCGCAGTCGAAGCGACGTGATTCGCGTGGATGAGTAACAGATCTGAGAGATCAGAGAGATCAGACAGTTAGCAGGTAGATTCTCCCTTGCCATAAAGGATGTCTACCTGTGTTTTGGGTTTAACAGATGTTGCAGATTTATTTCCAGGGTATAGGAAAGTTCATTAAACCCAGCATAGTCTACATATATATTTAGAGTGTGTACTCGATTTATGGTTAAGGTCTTTAACCTGCAACTGTTTAGCACTTAATCCAAGCGCGCTCGAGATCCCAAAATAGATGCCAAGTGCCAAGGAATAGGCATAATTAAATATATAAGCTGAAGCGACGCCGCATTCCTCCTCCTTCTCCTCTGCCTTCCCCTCGTCACGCTCCACAAGTGACGCTGATTAATGAAACGGGAAAAGAAACTGGACCGAGCTCCAAAAGGAAGAGGGAGGAGGAGGTAGACACGAGTCGAGGAATTGCAGTTGCATTTGTTTACTGAATGTTGAATATTGAAATTGAAATTCCCTAGTCTGGATCCGGGTGCGATCTCTTCTCTTAAGTCTCTTACCCTTGAAACGCCATCGATGCTGATGTCGAAAGCGTTGATCATAAACAGATTCCCACTGCCGCCTGCCTTGCACCCAATTATGTTGAACTAGGTAAGAAAAAACGAAGAGTCGGAGATACCATTTCACAATCTTCGCATTGTTGTAGTTTTAGTTGCACTCGCATCTGTCGAGGGTGCATCTGCATCTGTCTGTCCCTCTGTCTGTCTGTCCGTCCGTCTGTCTATTTGTCTGCCTGCCTTTGCCCTGCGCCTCGTCGAGTTGTCGGCACTATTTTTCAGTTGCACGTTGCACTTGGAGCTGCTCACATCGAACGACGCGTCGCTTTGCCGCAGTGCAAAGAAAGTGAAATCTAACGGATCGCGTGTCTGCCTCGCACTTCACAATCCACCACCGACAACAACAACAACAACAATAGCCCTTATTAATTAATTACGAGAAAAGCAAAAGCTTTGATCGACCCGATCCGATCGCAATGGTAGCCGGAAGTGCGGGTACTCGCAACATTCAAGGCATCCCAGGAAACCCATTTCAGCTCTCGTTTTCGGTAAGAGTTGCCAACTGATCTACAGTTTCAATACCCATGACGAGGGCATAATAATTATATTGTAAAGAAATGTGAACAATTGGTTCAAAATTTCATTTTATTCAGAAAAACTTGATATAAATTAACAAATATTACAAATTTTGTGTAAAAAAATATTAAACTAGTACCGACAAAGTTTTTTTAAGATTTGACTACTGTAAAATATAGCTGCCATAGGTACGATGGGTTAATTATTCTACTCTGGTATGTAATTTGTTGTTCCTTAAGATTTCTCAAATTTCGGCTCTACGATTTCTAAAAAATTGTGATTTTTATTGTCTTCAACATTTTGAACAAATTTCACTTAAATATATCTAATTTCGGTCGAAAAGATCAGTTAAAAGTCGAGGTTTGGTATTAAAACCCTTTCTCTGTTTTTTTCTTAAACAAAAACAGTCATACATCCTGATAAAATGAAGTGCTAAAAATTATATAGCTGTCATTTGAACGATCGATCGAAAATGAATTTTTTGAAAAAACATTTTTTTAGTTGTTTAAGGTACTTTATCTAATTAAATTAAAACTATTTAGCTACTTGTTAAAATCAGTTATAGAATCTTCTCTTTCTTGTTAGTTAAAAGCTCGAATGATATGATGTCCACGTGTTTATATTCAAATTGAGCTCACAAAAATAAGAGGTTAAAAATACTATATCATAATACCATCATTATATATAATATCCATAACAAATAACGCACAGTTGATAGCGTCATTTGGGGCCTCGTCCTTGAGTCGAGGAGGCACTCGAAATGATTGACTTCAAGCATAATCCGTTCAAGATGCGATTAACCGGATCATCCGGCGGAGAGAGTCGCCTCAGTCGCAGTTGTCTCCGTGCCCGCTTAGTGTTCCGATGGAAGAGCTGGGTAAAGCCCCGACCTAAGACCCTAATCCACGAAAAAAGAGATGTCTTACCATTTGCTGATCCTTAAATTTCCCTTTTTTTTGTTTGAATATTTTGCAGGCGGAACTGACGGATGTGCTGCGCAAGCGTCGCAATCGCCCCGATGCCTCGGACGAGGACCTGGGCCTGCCCCGTAGTCCAGCGTCGCCACAGCGCCATGCGGGCGCTGGACACAGTCGAAAGGCAGCTGGCTATCAATCTCGCGGTGCAGCTCAGGGCCATGAGGTGTCCTCTTTGAGTCTACTGAGTGCCAACAGCACCGATGGAGACGGAGAGGACAGTCAAAGCCATAGACAGCTCGTGTGCAAGTCCATGAGCTCGGACATATTGCGAGCTCATCCCGCGGATGAAGTGGACGCCGTTGGCCTGGAGCGGCAGAGACTCTCGCATGCGGCGGCCAAACACAAGATGGCCATCAGGCCGGCCAAGAAGAAGGGTCCCAGTCGACACCACAGGAGAACTCTAGAGGTGAGTGGGAGTGATGATCCCTTGGATAATTCCCATTTAAACTGATAAATTTATTCCCTCTTCAGTCTTCTATACCTGAGGCCAATGAGGAGCTTGCCAAGATGAGCCAGACTCAGTTGCCCATTCCCAGCATGAGAACTGTCAAGGGTAAGTAAGAATGCCCCAGTTGGAGCATTGATGCTATGCAGAAATTTAAGAGACTAGTAAATAGGTTTATAAATATGGCAAAAAAGAAAATCAGATTTCTTTTTTTAAATTATTTTTATCATTAAAGGAATTTTTAAATTTTTATAATATTTTATGATTTGCATTTAAAGTTGTCCTTAAGATTTCTAAATTTGTTTTACTAATTGGTAAATGATATTGAAAGGGATTCGAGCGTAGGACTGTTTATAAACGCAATAGGATCGGATCCATCGTGCCAACTAAGCAAATAATTTAAATTCTCCTCTAATATCTGCCACATTTAGAACTTTAAGTTCGGAAATTTCTTTGTTCGATATTTTTAGATTTATATTTATTTATTTATTTAGTGTCAACTAAATGCAGCTGACCAAATGAATTTATAAAAAAATCAAAATAAAATTAAGTAATAACGTATTAATAGGAATTGTAAAAAACTTTAAATTTAACTGAAAGAACAAAAAACTCATACCCCGTCTTGTTAAAAATCGGTCCCAATTATTTATTTAAGTTCCTTGAAATTGATAGAAACATGGACATAGCCATGTCGACTCAGCTCGAATCAAAAGGATCAAAAATATATATGAATATTTTATGACAACACAGTCATATGTTTGCATTATTGCGTCAGTGTGCATTTTGCTTCGCCTTAACAGCGACTTAACAGAATCATATCGTAGCAGCGAAGCAGTTCATGCTGTACGTGTGCAGGCAGTGCTGCGGCAGAGAAAAGCACTATAAACTGGTATAAAAAGTAGGAACACTTTACAAAGTTGCGAAGTAGAAATATACTCATTACAAAATCAGCAAAAGTAATTCACCTTTTAACTTTCCTCTCTCTTTCTCTGCCTCTCTCTCTTGCAGAAACTGACCTAAAGAGCAAGACGCGCTCTCTCCCGCCGGGCAGCAGCTTAACTGCCACAACAACAACAACATCAACCTCAACTGCCAGCAAGACCCACGAGCAGAAGAAGACAACGATGTCGACGATTCACAGCGATCAACAGGCAACCACTTTAACCACATCCACATTAACATCCACATCAGGATCCACATCCACATCCACTTCGGTGTTTGGACTGCGAGCACTTACGTTCAAGGCGGCCAATGCTCTATTCGATGGCCGTGGCGAGTCCTCGACAGATGGCGACGATGTGACCAACGCTTCCTCGGACTCCAATGATCACGGATTCCTGCGTCGTCTGATGCAGCGCAATTCGAAGCGCAGCATTGCCAGAGCCAACGATGGCTTGGAGGACATGGACACCAGTCACAATGTGGCCAAGAAGCTGCAGATTTCCACGTCCTGTGTGGAGGCAACCACTCGGGATCCCGTGCCAGTGCCCAACAAGTCGCGGAGCGCCACGTCGCACGAACAGCACGTCCAGGAGACGCGACAGATCATCAGGCGGGAGATCCACAGCGAGGGCAAGCACGGCCTCAACGCCATGGTCAGCAACTATGGAGTGCATCCGCAGCCTCCGACCGCCGTAAAGCCCAAGTCTGGACCGGCTGCTCGGCAGCGTTACTTGCCCCAGGAACTGGGTGCCTCATCCCCGCCTGGCCTCGACAGCGATGTCACCAGTCTGCTGTCCAAGAGCTCCCGGGGCAACGACACCTTCCAGTCCACGGCTCTGGTGCGGGAGCAGACGCAGCTGAAGGCGGAGACGGTGACGACGACGTCGAGTCACTTTGAGAGGAAGCCTCGGATCGTGGGTCTCAGTGCGTTCCAGCAGAAGCTCTCCCGCTCCAGCGACTCGATGGGACAGCACTCGAGCTCCTCAAACTCGCTGGAGACCAGCACGGACGAGCCCTCGGCTCTCTACTACGAGGAGAAGCAGCGCAAGACGGTGGAGAAGTCGAGGAGCTTCCGCAACTACCAGGAGGAACGCGACGTGGTCAACGAATCGACGGCCGTGCACAGCAACATGCCCAGTCTGCCGGATCTGTCCATCAGCTTCCGCGTGCCCGCCTCCTACTACAAGCAGCAGCAATCTCCCCAGTCCTCCCACTCCTCCATGTCCCCGATGTCACCGATGTCGCCCAGTGCCAAGTGCGTCTCCCTGGGATTCGAGATCAACGACAACAAGCTGCTCCAGGCACGTGCCGAGTCCACTGGCAAGCTGCCGACGCCCACGAAGCTGTCGCCACAACGCAGCACGACGCTCCTGGTGCCCAGTCCGAGTCCCAGTGCCCAGTGTCCCACCAGCATCTCCCAGATCGAGCAGAACATCGACCTGATCGTCAAGTCGCCGCTGGTCAGTGTTCTCCGCAAATCCGGAGCGGTCTCCGAGCAGATCAGCCTGGAAGCACCGCCACAACGGCCCAAGGTGCTGGAGCTGAAGCAGACCACGACGATTGCTATCAAGGATCCGGCCAATGCCAGTCCGCTGGCCAAGAGCGCCAAGTTGTCCAACAGTCCTCCCACCACTCCGGTCAAGGGGAATCCACGCCACTCCAGTCAAATGGAGGCACAACCCGTCACGGGATTGGGTTTGGAGCAGCCGGAGTTTATGAAGATTCAGCTGAACCGCGTGGATCAGGCACGCCTGCACAACAAGACGAATCACCTGGTGCTGGCCAAGAATGTGAAGTCCGTGGCGGAGCGCAGCCAGAGCAGCGACGATCTGACCATGCGGCGTCTCAGTGGCGAAAGTGCAGGCAGTATCCAGATTGTGGAACGCTCTCAGAAGCCACCAGCAGCAGCTTCAGCAACGCCAACTACTCCAACGACTCCCTCGCAACTGTCGCAGCCGTCTCACAGTATTAGCCAACCACCCACTGAGATTCTGGCCAGACAGCAGCGTGCTGTCAGTGCCAACAGTCTGCGCTCCAGCTACTTGAGCAGTGGCAGTGGCAGCGGCGGCAGCAGCGAGGTGCTAGCGGCGACTTCGCCCAGTACACCAAAGAGTGCGAAGGAGTCGAAGCCAGCGGAGGAGGCGTCAAAGGGCAATCGCTATTCGCTGGAGGAGCGCAAGCGTTTGTTCCTCAGTGAGGATAAATCGCAGGCGGATCGCAAGATTGCCGAGCTGCGCAGTGAACGCAAGAAGTCCATCAATGAGGAACTGCAGCGCAAGACAGAATCCACGGCAGCAACTGCAGCGACTCCCAGTGCGCCCAGCACTCCAGTTACGCCTCCAACTCCAGTCACGCCGGGTGGAGGTGAGGTTGTGCTGCGCAAGAAATCATTTGCCAGTATTAACAGTGGGAACAGTAATGCAAATGGGAACAGTAATGCAAATGGGAACAGTAATGGAAATGGGAACAGTATTGGAAATGGGAACAGTAGTGGAAATGTGAGCACTCCTCCCAGTCAAGAGGATGCCACTCCCGAGCTGATGAAGGTGTTTGCCCGTCGCTCGCTGAAGGTGAAGGACGACGACGTGGTGGCCATGGCCCAAGTGGCAGTGGCGAATCACCAGAAGAAGATGACAAACGGCAGCCAAAGCGTCGATAGCGATAAGGAGAATCATTCCAACAGCGAGGAGAAGTTGGACAAACTGATGCCCAAATATGAGACACAGACACAGAGCATTGATTCCACCAGGATTACACAAGCTCACTCCCAGTCACATTCTCATACCCACTCCCATTCCCAATCCCAATCCAGTGCCAACAATCGTTGCTCTGTGGCCGATTTTCGTAATCTCAACAATAATCAGCAGTCAGCACCGCAGAAATTGTCCAATCTGCCGCCCATCAAGGTCAGCAATGTGCGCAATGCCACCGCTAACAACCACAACAACAACAACAACCACAACAGCAAGAGTAATAACAACAACAATAACAGCACTGTTAAGCCGACAAATGAACGTTACTCGCTGCAATTGAAACAGGCAACAACAGCTGCAACCACAAAAGCAACAACCATCGAGGCAACAACAACAGAGGCAGCATCCGCTGCCACGCCCACAAAGACAATCGAGCGATCGGCAACAGTGGGCGAATTCAAAGGGATTCACCAGCGTCGGGCCGAATGGGAACAGCGAGTGAAGGAGGCGCTCAAGTAGACACTGTTAAAAGCACTGCTTGAGAGAAAGAGAGTAGACGCGGTTAGCTTAACAGCATGCAAAGCTGTTAACTAACAGCAGTGCTTGAGAGAAAGAGTCGCTCAGGTAGAAACTGTTCACTTAACAGAACGCAAAAGTGATAAGTAACAGCACTGCTAACTTAAGATAGTCGCTCAAGTAGACACTGTTAACTTAACAGCAAGCAACGCTGTTTTTACACCTGTTAACAGCTCTGCTCCGATTGGAATCCACTTGCAATCCAAGTGCTTTTGTCTACTGATGCTCTCTAAAATAATAATACCCAACAATAATCCATGACATTTTGACAGACTCGTACTTGACCAAATCGAGCCCATCCAAAGAAACGAGTTTGGGGTCTGTCTCTTCTTCGATCGATCTTCAACATGAATAGTTTATGGCTTATTATAGTATCATAGTTCGAGTTTAAATTGTTTGTGCAAGTCAAAATATTATCAAATAAAAAATAACGAAATAAAGCAACACAAAACTGAATTCAACATAATATACATACATATATAATATATACAACTTTAAGGACTGTGA